>JASAMW010003764.1:0-26333 GCA_030247985.1 Epsilonema sp. ZAB3_2
TCTGCCTCAATCGCAGTGGTCGATAACTTTGCCTATTTCGTTCACACTATGCCCTTGCTTGTGTACCATGTTTATGGCGCATTCACATTAGAGACATGCGCTGAGCGTACGCTCGGCGTGTCTCTGGCTCGACGTAAGCCAATGTTTGTAGTGTAACCGTGGACACACGCCAAGCGTACGCCCAACAACGCATTTTCTTCCATTGTGAATGAGCCATCACGATTTGTTCTGGTTTCAGCCATTCGCTGTTTCAGTCATATTGGTGCTGGTATATACAGTGAAGATGATGACGATATTGTCCAACGTGGGTGCAGGTCTATGGAATGTGCAATGCAGTTTCTGCGGTATGAGCGATGAAGAGGTAGCCGGCAAGACTGCAGCACAAATGGATCGACAGTCGTTGTTCAGTCATATCCAAGAAGATCATCTCTCTTTGCCTAAGAAACAGGTAAGGAGAACATCCACGCTTTTCCCATCAAGATGCTCAGGCACAATTTGTGTTAAACCTGGTCCCTAAGCGAACCGCAACGCGCGCGTCGTCGTCTTTGTTTTTACTACGTATAGTGTATACGTAACTTACCGTATGATACGTTCGCTTCGGGACCAGGTTTAACTCCTCCCGGATTTCAAAGTCTCCGACGCCAACTGGTTGTGCAACCGTTGACAACCGACATATGGAGGAGTTGTGCAACCGTTGACAACCAACATTAGCAGTAATCGAACACAAATTGTGCCTGAGCGTCATGATGGGAAAAGCGTGGATTCGCGCTTCACTGTTGAGGTGCGCTACACACGTGGTGAACAAACTCACGGTGAGTTTGAACTTCGAGGTTTATGCATTCTCACTTGCTCGCTCCCATGCGCAATATTCCTCTCACATGTTCACATATAGCCTATGCTGTTACGACGTGTAAATTTTGCAGGAATTTCTCGTCGTTCAAGACCGATTTGAGATGATGGCCACGGTTTTATTCTGGATTTCCCAGCTCAGACAGTTGGAAAAGTTGGATCAGCTGTCCTTGCTCGAACGTGAAACTTTGGAAGGGATGTGGCGATTGCTGATGGCGTGCAGTGAAGCCAGAAGAACCGACAAAACATCAAGAGTGCGTCCTTATAAGCGTAGAGGAGCAGCAGGAAAGAAGGTTACAATAGCGACAGCAAAACAGTCGTCTGCATCCTCGTTGTCTGTGCCTTCTTCATCGTTTATGAATGCGGAAGAAAAGGAGGTGAAGAAAGAGATAGTGGAAGATGACAAGAGGATCAAGGTTGGAAGCTTTCAAATTCGGCCTAAAACAATAGGAATCTTAGTGAACTCGTGAATTTGCTGTTTCAATCTAAAGCTTTCAAATTCGGTCTTAAACAACAGGAATCTTAGTGAACTCGTGAGTTTTAAAGGGTTCGCCGTGGCGAAATCCAGCAGGTAAAGCTGCTATGTTGAGGTGATAGAGCAAGTTCTAAGCTTTCATTTGATGTATATATTCCGCTGTTACAAGCTGTTGAAGTTTCTGTTTAGTACAGGTCCAGTTTAGGGGCAATTTTCGAGGTTTTTGGCAAATTCGAAGCATTTTGCTTATAACTTCATCAGTTGTAGAGAGAATTTGAAAAGCAAGGTGCCATGAGATGGGTCGGCGGAAACCACGCCTGTTCATGTGCAGATCTCATGGCTACCTGCCGTCCCGCCAGAGATAAAAGCCAAAAACCTCGAAAATTGGCCCCTGAACTGGACCTGTACTAAACAGAAACTTCAACAGCTTGTAACAGCGGAACCAGCGATTTTCGAACATACAATATATACATCAAATGAAAGCTTAAAGGCGGGGGGTAACGTTACGAACGAACAGGTATTTTCACAAATGCTCCCCACCATTGAATAGAGAATTTTTTTCTGCCCATATGCGTCATATGTCAAAATGTTGTAGCTCCTTGCGTTGTTGAGGTACGTAATTTTTTCGGCATCCCTCTCCCATAGCTGTGAACCATAGATAAGCGTCGAGGCGTACGGGTGACTGTCGTGCGTTTTGCGCGGTATTTCCAAGCGATGCAACAAATGCGCTCGAACGTAGTAGACGATAGCTTTATAAATCCTGCTCAATAGCTCATGGTGTTATTTTGCAATTTTTTTCTTTATTTTCTCCTCGTTTCTTTGTGCCACGGACATTTAGAGCGTCCATGACAGAGCCGTTTTCGATACCGCGCAAAACGCACGACAGTCACCCGTGCGCCTCGACGCTTATCTATGGTTCACAGCTATGGGAGAGGGATGCCGAAAAAATTACGTACCTCAACAACGCAAGGAGCTACAACATTTTGACATATGACGCATATGGGCAGAAAAAAATTCTCTATTCAATGGTGGGGAACATGTGTGAAAATACCTGTTCGTTCGTAACGTTACCCCCCGCCTTTAAAACTTGTTCTATCACCCCAGCATAGCAGCCTTACCTGCTGGACTTCGCCACGGCGAACCCCTTTAATGTTTCAAGCAAAGCTTTCGAATTCAGCCTAAAATCAACAAGAATCCTGGTGAACTCGTGAGTTTGATGTTTCAAGCTAAGCGGACGTAACGTAACGGCTGCTTATACGTAGGCTTAAGCTTATGGTTAGCCTCCCACCTTGATCCTCTTATGCGGAGGATGCGGTTGCAAAGGAGGTGGAAGAGGAGGAGAAACCCGAGAAGCGAAGGATCGCGTTCGCGTGTCGCGTGTGCGGCGTGCGTCGCATCAACATGCGCGAGCACATGCTGGTGCACACGAAGGAGAAGCGACACGAGTGCAAACTGTGCGGCAGATGCTTCAGTGTACGCAAGACGCTGACTGCGCACCTGCGAACGCACACCGGGGAGAAGCCGTACTTGTGCCCGCAACCCGGATGCGGCCTGCGATTCGCTCTCAACTCAGGTATGTAGGGTACTGTGGGGTAAACCCGGACACCTAGTATATCTCAGCAACCATACGACCGATTGAGACAAGTATTCTACCGATCGATTCCTTGAACTCTCCGCTTTCAAATGAGCTACCATGTTCATTATTTGCTGAAGCGGCAAGTTCAGAAAATTTAGGTGTCCGGGTATATCCCACAATACCCTACTGAACGTACCGTACATAGGTATGTACTGCAAGTACGTACATGGGTTAGTTACGGCGAATGTGAGCATGTACTCCTGCTGAGTAGGAGTACGTGAAGCAGGGTAAGAAAGCCGCATTTGTCCTTTTTTCGCGAAACGACCTTAGTTCGTCGACTATAGCTATAGTTCGACTATTGTTCAACAGACTAAAGTTCGTCAAGTGTCGTGCATACGTACTGCATGTTGCAGGCTTTCTTCGCCACATGAAAACTCACTCTTCGGTTAGGGCGCACCAGTGTCGCCTGTGCCCGATGCAGTTCAAAGCGAAATCTACACTGCGGCGTCACTATAATCGGCATACAGGAGAGCGACCTCACAGTCGGTACACGCTTCTATGCAGTGCTCTCGTGTCCAGTGGCGTGCATGTTTATATATGGTGCGCGTGCGTAAAAGACCCCACTCGCTGGTGCGCTTCAGACGCGAACTCCGAATTCGCTGAGAATTCGGAGCCCTGCCTATGCTTCAACATGTAAATCCTCCGAGTTTGCTCCGAACTCGCTCCGTTTTTCCAAACGTACGTGTGAACTACCGAGTTTGAAACTCGGAGACGTGTGAACCACCGAGTTCAGCTCCGAACTTGGAGGCTTCTCGAAGCAAAAGTCGGAGCTAATTAGAAAAACAGAAAACTGCGCAGAAAATTTACGACGCGGCGCGTGAACCTCCGCAAAGTGATAAGCGTTGCTTTCTCCCCATGTGAACGACTGAAAAAAGCGCGCCGTGTTTATTCGGAGAAAAAACGTTTACGTGTGAACAACCGAATTACGCTCCGAATTCGGAGACTCCTCGGAGCGAACTCGCTCGGAGCAAACTCGGAGCACGTCTGAAGCGCACCACTGTTCGTTATCGCGCTTCTCTCTCTGATAGCCCATTCACATTGGAGTAGTGCGTGGCTGGATACACACGAAATCCAGAAGGAAAATGTGCCAGGAATCGAACCATGGACCTGTCGCGTTCCAGGCGAGCGCCCCAACCATTGAACTACACTCCAGGGATGACCTCAGTCACACAATTTCCCCTTTTGATCATGACAAAGGCGTACACAACCATGGATGCGTTGAGCGCATTTCCTTCCAGTGTGAATGAGCTGTCAGTTTGCATGCGCTGCCTATTCGCCTCTCTCGATAATAGCGTGCGTTGTTCTCAACCTGCATGTGGCTAAGATGCAGTATTTATCACTCAAGCACAGCACACCTGTAGTAATTTTTTACAAACTTTACACAAAACTTGCAAGTTTTCTTTCTCTTTTCTTGCAAGTGTTGTGTAGATTTTGTAAAAATTACTACAGGTGTGCTGTGCGCAAGTGGGATAAATACTGCACCTTTGCCACGTGCAGGTTGAGAACAACGAACGCTGTTATCGAAAGAGGCGAATAATAACGGCCTGGCTGTAGAGCAGTGTACCGACTATGACGAGTGTACGCGTGTCCTCAGTGCGACTATCGAGCCGGCTCCGACGCCACCCTGTACAAGCACATGGCGAAGCACGGCGAGCGGAAGTACGCGTGCGAAGTGTGCGGACAGCGCTTCGTGCGCAGGGACGCCCTGAACGTGCACATGCGCCAGCACACGGGCGAAAAGCCCTACGAGTGCGCCCTCTGCGAGGCAAGATTCGCGCAGAAAGTCAGTCTGGATCTACACGCCAGGAATAAGCACGGCATGCATCAGGCTGCACGAAAGAAAAGAAAGGATTGTTGAGGGGAGGAGGGTCAGGTTATTGTAACGTACTGCGTACGTATGGCAATAGCGTCCTAGGCCATCATGTTTTATTCAGCACGTCACATACTAAGGAACTGAGTTCTCGATGAAGCAAGAGCAGATTAGCGGCGGAAGAGCGCGCCACTGACGTACGTACGTGTGATGATGAAATAAATTTACTGTAACCACAAGATATTGCAAAAACAAAACATAAATCAAATACATGATATACGTATGCCCGACGCAATGATCCATCCGGGAGCACTTTATTGAAGAATCCGCATGCAACGAATTACCCAGCAGTACTCCCGTCAGCATCAGTACGCCAGACCTCAAAACATCAAATCACATTTCCCTAAAGCCATGAAACTCCACTGTTTGGAGCCAATTAGCTCTCTTACATACAGTGGTGTTTCTTACCTAAGTGGCTGGAGCCTGTTCCATTGCATCAACAATGGATCAAGCTCCTAACAGTAGGAGAGGAGATAGTAGTCGACAGCAGACAGGCCAATTTACTCGGACCGAGCTCGTCGGTCTTGTGTGTTGAAGCATAGGAGCCGACGTATACAGTCCGACTTCAGCTCGCACCTCATTAGCAGTCTGACCGCGTGAGTACTTTTGCCCGCACCCACAACTTCTGGTCTGACAGCGACGAGCTCATACCTTCCTCGCACCTTGCTCACACCTTGCTCGCTACGTGAAGGAAATTTGCCTGTGTGACGCGTCGAGTTCTTTTGGTCTGTGCGCGGGCGGTGTGGGCAAGCGACGAACAAATTTGTACGCGTGCTTTGTACGCAAGCAGGGAGGAGAGCGAAAGAAGTGAAGAGAACGCAAGCGTGCGTGCGTCTGCCACCGACGACTGGCATGCTTTGTACACAAGCAGCGGGAAAGAGCGAAAGAGCGACGGGGAGGGGAGAGAAGACAAAAGCGCCGTGTGCCACCGACGACAACGCATGTTTTGTTCACAAGCGAAGAGGAAAAGTAGGCAAGCAGCAAGTAAAAGCGAAAGAAGCGACGAGAACGCAAGCGCGTGTCTGCCACCGACGACAACGCATGTTTTGTTCAAAAGCGAAGAGGAAAAGCGAAGAGAACCAATTTTATACGTTACGTGTAAATTTCGCCGTGTGTCGCTGTGAGGAAGGAGGAAATGTAGGCGGTGCGAGGAAAAGTCTTCGTGTGACGGGCAGGGAAGAGAAAGGTGCGGGAATAACTTTGTCCATCCGGTGGCACAGAAGCGCATGTGACGGGCAGAGTATGGGGGAATCCGTCGCCTATTCTAGGTGCGTGTACGGTACGTGCTAGGTGCGAGTGAGGTGAAAATCCTGTCTGCTGTCGACTAGTGTCTGCAACGAGGCCGAGGCCTCAGACGTCAAGAAGTCCCCTCCCCTTATAAAACTTTGAATAGTCTACGGTACATAGTTTTTGCTTGAAGATGGCGATCGACGGGGATTCAACCACGGTCTGCGGCAAGTAGTTCCATAAATTTACAATCCTGTTTGAGAAAAACTGCTCCACATAGTTTGCTCTAACCCGGCGCTTCAACAATGCCCATGAGTGCTGTCTACTTGGATACTGACCTGTTCTAAATGTAAAATATTGGTTCGTTGGTACATCCAACAAACCACGCATCATCTTATATACCATAATCATGTCCATATGAATTCTTCGCAACTCCAACGATTGCATTTGCAGCTGAACTAATCTTTGGGGGTAGAATAGATATCGTTGATTTTGACGTGGACGACGGGGTAATCTCAGCAATCTTTTCGTAAAGCGTCGCTGAACGTTTTCAATTGTATCTATGTCTTGCTTTGTACCAGGATTCCATACTTGAGCAGCATATTCCAAGCGTGAACGCACAAAGGTATTGAACAACTTGATCATAAAAGGGATGTTTCGGTGACTATGAAAACACTTGAACATCAACTTTGCCATATTGTTGCCTCTTAGCGCAATCCGATTGATGTGCTCCCTAAAATTCGGACTTTTAACATTGGTCAAATTAGTGACCAATACACCCAAATGTCTAATTGAGTTTGTAACTGGGATAGCGTTAGGTCCGAAATAGTAGGTATTATTTGGATTGCCATGCCCAAAATGTATGACAAAACTCTTTTGAAAAGCAGTGGATAGTTGTGACTCCTGGCTCCACTCCCAGTGTGATCTGTAATATGTTGTTTGTGGCTAGGATCGCCCGTGCACATAAGCGAGCAAGAAACGAGCTATCCCGTACGTAATGTACGGATATATGTACGTAAACGTATGTATGTATACGAAACGAGCGTGTATGTACGTAAACTAATACAGTTCTAGGTATGTAAGGCGCGTATAGCCACCTGTCCTTGGAACGGTAACTGGTGGTGTGCCTAAGTCCACAGCTGTGGCCGAAGGTAGCGGGTTCGATTCCCGTTCGGTCCTATTTCTCTTTTCCCTTTTCGGGGCCCGGCTTTTGCCATACGAGACGCGGCACGTCACATTATTTTTGTTGTGGTTTATGCTTTATTACGTGACAATTTGGGAAGTTTTCTGAAAGTCGGATAAAAGTTTTCATTCGTGGGTGGCTGTTTGTTGCCTGTGGTGGCCTGTCTCGAGTGTTCGAGCTGAGATACTGTTGTTTTCAGATTTATGTACTGTTGTACCGTGTGTTACAAAGTGAACTGCGCATTATGGTAGCTAGCTATCAGCCGTTTTGGACGCCATTTCTTGTGTTTTTCAGGATGGTGTATGTATGTACGTACAGTACATGCCAGTTTCACCTTTAGCCTTGTCTGCTTCCTTTCAGGCTGTGTTGTAAGCATGGAATGCGTCTTTTGTACGGATACGGTGGAACTTGACGGTCGAGTGAGGAAAGATCTGTTGGCGCATCTGCAGACGGCTCACCTTCGTCGCTTCCTCTTCACCTGTCTGGAGGTGGTGGCTCAGCGGGAAGACGCGCAGCGCCTGTGTGAGGCGGGGTTCGATTCCCTCGCCGCCCTGGAGAACCACGTGCACTACTCGCATCACGACGACGGCAGCGAAGCGCGGTTCGCAGTGAACGACGTGCTGGACCAGATGCTGACGGTGCTGCATCACCTTTCTCAGTTGACCCAGGCTGAGGAAGGCGGCAGGTTGGAACAGAAGGACGCTGACACCTTGGAGAATATGTGGCAGATGGTGTTGGACTGTGGCAGGAGAAGGCAGAAGAGGAAACGTATTGGGGCGGACTATGACGGTAGCCGGGTGGTTGAGGATGGGTTAGAAATAGAACGGCATGCTTTCGAGCAAATTGTGGACAAGGATGGGCGAGAATTGGTAACGGAGGAGAGTGCGCAACTTTCTTCAAAGCCTGTATTCAAAGATGTTGAGGAAAGAGAAAGGAATGATTGGAAACGTGTTGACTCGTCAAAGCTGGACCGTACTGTGGCTGTGCCCGGAATTGAACCCGCACGGTCGTCTTTCAGCAAGGAAGGTCACGTGGAACCAGTCGGCCATCGCACCAGACAGCGTCGGCTGGTAAAAGGTCCCCCAAATATTACCATCACCTCTCAATCTTCCGCTTCATCACAGAAGAAGACAGAAAGAGCGACACTAGTTGGGAAGAGCAGAGGGAAGGATAAGAAAGTGCTTTTCGCATGCAAATTATGCGGGCAGCGCGTGCAAAATCTGTCTATGCACGCCGCTTTCGTTCACAGTGAGAAGACGGTACAGTGCGAAGTGTGCGATCGACGATTCACATGGCCATTTCAGCTCAAAAGGCATCAACTTTTACACACTGGGGAGAAACCGTATCCGTGCCAACAATGCCGCATGTCATTCCGCGTTTTGAGCGAACTGCGAGCTCACGAGGGCAGAAAACACGATGGACAGAAACCATACAAGTGCCGCCATTGTGAATAGGTGTCGTTGAAATAAGGGCCGGCGTAGAAAAGTGGCAAAATAGAGTTTGCTTGAGTGATTGATCAGAGGGTTGCTGCATGTTTTTGTGGGTTACGGTAACGCAGGAGCAGGAGGTTACGTTTCTTTTCACAGGCCCAGCAAAAAACAGAGCACAAGTAATATCGCATGGACCACCGTTAACCAGCTCCGCAATGCTCTGACCCGCAGGGCCCGCGGGTCACCCGCGGGTCACCCGGGGGTCACCCGCGGGTCACCCGAGGGTCACCCGGAAACGGAAAAAGCGTTCAGCGGAAAAAGAGAAAATTATTGATTTTTTGATTATTGATTATTGACCGGCGGGTGACCCCCGGGTGACCCGCGGGCCCTGCGGGTCAGAGCCTTACGGAGCTGGTTAACCGATACTCCATATGCCTGCCTACTCCATTCATTTATGCGCATGCATGCGCATGGAAAAAAGGAGCTCCAGTACATAGATGCGCATGCATGCGCATTTTTTAAGTGGCGGTCGACTTTTATGCGCACAGTTCCTCATAAATGCGCATGAATGCGCATCTTAGGTACTGGAGCTCCTTTTTTCCATGCGCATGCAGGCGCATAAATGAATGGAGTAGGCAGGCATATGGAGTATCGGTTAAGTGGTCTGCGATTTACACAACAAAGCAAAATTGACTTGACTGTGCAAGGACTCCTTTATTCAGGTCAGTCATTTTCTAGAAGTTCTTACCCGTTTGTATATGAAAACGTGGACCTCTTAAAGGCAAGGGGTCCCCTACACCGACTTTCGAATTTAAAGTTCAAACCAATTTTATCATAAACTACATTTTTAACCGAGTCTTTTGCAAAAAACCGCTTTTCAAAATTCCTATCCGTTCAAGAGTTATTCGAAGATAAAAATCGATAAATTTCAGTATTGAAGCGGTCCTCGGGAACCACTACGAATTAGAGATGGGCCGAGACTCTCGGTCTCGGTCTCGATCTCGGAAATCTCGGTCATTTTTGGCGATCTCGGTCTCGGTCTCGACTTTAGAATTTTCAAATTCTCGGTCTCGGTCTCGCAACTTTTAGGGCCTATTTTAGGCGAGACCGAGACTAGATTTAAATCGTGCTTTCACAAGCATTTTCATGCATTTCTGCTGAGATTTTAGCTGTCTATCATGAAAAAATTTCCCCTGCGGGGCGATTTTAGCCATGCAATGTAGAAAATAGAAGTGAAGCACCTATTCGCCACTGTTTTCGCCATCAAAATTTTCATAGAAAACGACCATCAGAAAAAATAATAACGAATTTCCATAAGTTATTATACCAATGCTTAGTCTCGGTCTCGATCTCGGTCTCGGTCTCGCCAAAATTCCCTAGTCTCGATCTCGGTCTCGGAAAATATTCTAAGTCTCGGTCTCGGTCTCGGCCTCGTTTTCAGCAACAATCCAGTCTCGGCCCATCTCTACTACGAATCCGTCTTCAGTACTGAACTTGACTGAACTTTGCACACCGACAACTCGTGAACGGATAGGAATTTTGAAAAGCGGTTTTTTGCAAAAGACTCGGTAAAAATGTAGTTTATGATAAAATTGGTTTGAACTTTAAATTCGAAAGTCGGTGTAGGGGACCCCTTGCCTTTAACGTCCATGCAATATTACTTATTTGCGGGTCACGTGGTTTTCTTTTTCTTTGGTCGTCGTCGTCGCCGGCATAACCGTAACCCACATACATGCAGCAACCTGCTGATCAATCGCTCAAGTGTAATCTATTTTGGCACTTTCCTACGCCGGCCCTTATTTCAACGACACCTATTTGCCTCAGGCAGCTGTGTGACGTTGCGGAAGCATAGGCTGAAATCCGGGCACGGAGTTACAGAGGAGGAGAGGGCACGCGCCGAGTTGCAGAAGGAGCGCTGGTACAAGTGCGAGGTGTGCGGTAGCAGTATGAAATCGCGTCGCTATTTGGAGCGCGTACACTCGCTGATTCACGGCGGCGGGGCGGGAGTCGAACCACCGTTGGCGTGTCCGCGTGCCGGCTGCGACTACCGCTGCGCCACACGGCACGCGCTTCGCTGTCATCAAATGACGCATGATGAATGGAGGAAGAAGTTCAGGTACGTACGTACTTATAGTCTGCTTACGAGTTGAGTTGTCAATGAGCGTGGCCGCAGGGTATCCCCTTGCTTTTTCTTTTCAGATTGCATCCAACCTTTCAGTCTTAAAGCCAGGCGAAACATCAAAGTCACGAGTTCACCTAGGCTGGCACGCAGCAACGAAGAAATTCGTCGTCCCTGGGTGAATTCGTGAATGAGATGTTTCCGCTGGTGATAACTGAAAAGATTGGGGACAATCTGAAGTAGGTAGAAAGAGGGGCGACAATAAGAACTCAACTCGTGAATAATGTTTATCATAAGTAAGGGTACTATGGGGTAAACCCGGCCATGGGGTAAACCCGACCACGTAAGCTCTTTGTACTTTCTGTTTCAGCAAATGAGGAACCGAATAGCTCGTTTGAAAGAGGAGAGTTCAAGGAATCGATTGATATAAGGTTTGTCTCAATCAGTCCATTGGTTGCTGAGATATGCAACCCTGAACCTTAGGTGGCCGATTTCCCCACATGACCGTGCTTACCCCATACTACCCTACTGTACGTACTTTTGACGAATTGTTGAAGGTGTCGTATGCCGGAGTGCGCAGAGCGCGGAGGATTCCGAACGAAGAACGATCTCAGCAGACACATGCGCGTACATACCGGAGAGAAGCCGTACAGATGCCGTTACTGTCCGTACAGAAGCGCGGAGAAGCACGTGCTACTGTCGCACACCAGAGCTCTGCACACAGGAGAGAAGCCGTACGCGTGCGATCTGTGCGATTATCGCGCTGTGTCAGGCCGTCGGGTGACCTTCCACAGACGCAAGCACACTGCAGAGAAGCGTTTCCGGTGTGAAGCTTGTGCGAAGGAGTTTCGACTGAAATCTTCGCTG
Organism: Epsilonema sp. ZAB3_2; assembly: GCA_030247985.1. Classification (NCBI taxonomy): domain Eukaryota; kingdom Metazoa; phylum Nematoda; class Chromadorea; order Desmodorida; family Epsilonematidae; genus Epsilonema; species Epsilonema sp. ZAB3_2. Next base: position 11,657 of record JASAMW010003764.1, read on the forward strand.
ACAAATCATGTGAAAACTCATTTCACACACAGTAGGATGCTACACACTTGCGAGAAAATTCCCGGGGAATTCCCCGTAAGTATGCGATGAAGCATATGGAGGCCGGTGAATTCACCGGGAGATTGATACGTAGCGAGTGTGAACACGTGAGAAAAATTTCGCGCGTAGGAGCAAGTGAGAATGCTGTACACGCACGCACAACTAAACACGAAGTTGAAAATCACAGTGAGATTACTCACCACAAATGTAGCGTACTAGAGTTGTATTGAATGAAGGAAATTAAGGCATTGGGTGGGAGTGATTGTTTTGAGGAAGGAGTCCTAATTGTAAATGTCGTCGTCGAAATGGTGCCTGTGGCCAGGCGGTCCGCTCAGATAACAGATGGGGTTAAGAGGGCAACATTTGTTCGTTATGCTTGCAATTGTGTGCAAAGAAGAGAAGTAAAGAGATTTTATTTGAAAAGCTACATTGTGTGATGTTTTGATGGCATAAGCTTCTTGCCTTTCATATTTGTTCAAGAACGAGGAGAACACCCAACGTCGCAGCGAGAGTACAGGACCCTCATAAGACCCACCTTCCTGTCCACCCAAGCAGCCGAACACAAACACCAGCAGCCCCACAAACCACACCACCCCCGCGCACCAAACAGCAACACAGCCGAAAGCCGCACCCACGCCGCCGCCCCCACAAAAAAGCCGAACGCCAACCAACCCACCCCCCCCACTTGTTTGGATCGAAAGCCAGAACGGTCGTGTGATAAAATTGTACGTACTTACTGTACGTCGTAAACGGTAGGGTACTGTGGCGTAAAGCCGGCCGGGGTACTTTATTGGTGGTTTCATTAAAGGGGAACTTTTTGCGGAAAATTCGGGGTAAGCCTCCGTGCTTCATTAGATAGAGCATAAAAAGTGCTTCAAAACGCACCAAGTCCCATCCCTCTACGTTGCGTCGTTCTTGAGTTACAGGCAGTTAACACTGATCTGTGAACGGGAAATCGCACGCCAGAGCATGTAGCGCGATAACCATTACACAGATCGGAGTAATTTTTTTCCACCATGTGCTCCGTGTGGTGTTCTACCTTTTTGTTGTATAAAGTTTTGCTGTATCTTCACTGCCTGTGGCATGGGAAGCCAAAAACCGTGTGTCATTGCGCAGTTTAGCACATAAAAAGCATGGATTCAAGTAGTCCATGGTAAAATTTTTTACATCAAAAATGGCGCCATGTTACATTTGATTTTCTCCTCATGCCCTTTTATCTGTACATTTCTCTTTTGACAATTTTACCATGGACTACTTGAATCCATGCTTTTTATGTGCTAAACTGCGCAATGACACACGGTTTTTGGCTTCCCATGCCACAGGCAGTGAAGATACAGCAAAACTTTATACAACAAAAAGGTAGAACACCACACGGAGCACATGGTGGAAAAAAATTACTCCGATCTGTGTAATGGTTATCGCGCTACATGCTCTGGCGTGCGATTTCCCGTTCACAGATCAGTGTTAACTGCCTGTAACTCAAGAACGACGCAACGTAGAGGGATGGGACTTGGTGCGTTTTGAAGCACTTTTTATGCTCTATCTAATGAAGCACGGAGGCTTACCCCGAATTTTCCGCAAAAAGTTCCCCTTTAATGAACCCACCAATAAAACCGGCCGGCTTTACGCCACAGTACCCTACCGTTTACGACGTACAGTAAGTACGTACAATTTTATCACACGACCGTTCTGGCTTTCGATCCAAACAATTGAACAAATATGAAAGGCAAGAAGCTTATGCCATCAAAACATCACACAATGTAGCTTTTCAAATAAAATCTCTTTACTTCTCTTCTTTGCACACAATTGCAAGCATAACGAACAAATGTTGCCCTCTTAACCCCATCTGTTATCTGAGCGGACCGCCTGGCCACAGGCACCATTTCGACGACGACATTTACACTTAGGACTCCTTCCTCAAAACAATCACTCCCACCCAATGCCTTACTTTCCTTCATTCAATACAACACTAGTACGCTACATATGTGGTGAGTAAACTCACGGTGAGTTTCAACTTCGAGTTTAGTTTTGCGTGCGTGTACAGCATTCTCACTTGCTCCTACGCGCGAAATTTTTCTCACGTGTTCACACTCGCTACGTATCAATCTCCCGGTGAATTCACCGGCCTCCATATGCTTCATCGCATACTTACGGGGAATTCCCCGGGAATTTTCTCGCAAGTGTGTAGCATCCTACTGTGTGTGAAATGAGTTTTCACATGATTTGTCAGCGAAGATTTCAGTCGAAACTCCTTCGCACAAACTTCACACCGGAAACGCTTCTCTGCAGTGTGCTTGCGTCTGTGCAAGGTCACCCGACGGCCTGACACAGCGCGATAATCGCACAGATCGCACGCGTACGGCTTCTCTCCTGTGTGCAGAGCTCTGGTGTGCGACAGTAGCACGTGCTTCTCCGCGCTTCTGTACGGACAGTAACGGCATCTGTACGGCTTCTCTCCGGTATGTACGCGCATGTGTCTGCTGAGATCGTTCTTCGTTCGGAATCCTCCGCGCTCTGCGCACTCCGGCATACGACACCTTCAACAATTCGTCAAAAGTACGTACAGTAGGGTAGTATGGGGTAAGCACGGTCATGTGGGGAAATCGGCCACCTAAGGTTCAGGGTTGCATATCTCAGCAACCAATGGACTGATTGAGACAAACCTTATATCAATCGATTCCTTGAACTCTCCTCTTTCAAACGAGCTATTCGGTTCCTCATTTGCTGAAACAGAAAGTACAAAGAGCTTACGTGGTCGGGTTTACCCCATGGCCGGGTTTACCCCATAGTACCCTTACTTATGATAAACATTATTCACGAGTTGAGTTCTTATTGTCGCCCCTCTTTCTACCTACTTCAGATTGTCCCCAATCTTTTCAGTTATCACCAGCGGAAACATCTCATTCACGAATTCACCCAGGGACGACGAATTTCTTCGTTGCTGCGTGCCAGCCTAGGTGAACTCGTGACTTTGATGTTTCGCCTGGCTTAAACTGAAAGGTTGGATGCAATATGAAAAGAAAAAGCAAGGGGATACCCTGCGGCCACGCTCATTGACAACTCAACTCGTAAGCAGACTATAAGTACGTACGTACCTGAACTTCTTCCTCCATTCATCATGCGTCATTTGATGACAGCGAAGCGCGTGCCGTGTGGCGCAGCAGTAGTCGCAGCGGCACGCGGACACGCCAACGGTGGTTCGACTCCCGCCCCGCCGCCGTGAATCAGCGAGTGTACGCGCTCCAAATAGCGACGCGATTTCATACTGCTACCGCACACCTCGCACTTGTACCAGCGCTCCTTCTGCAACTCGGCGCGTGCCCTCTCCTCCTCTGTAACTCCGTGCCCGGATTTCAGCCTATGCTTCCGCAACGTCACACAGCTGCCTGAGGCAAATAGGTGTGGTTGAAATAAGAGCCGGCGTCTGAAAGTGCCAAAATAGATTATATTTGAGCGATTGATCAGCAGGTTGCTGCATGTATGTGGGTTACGGTTATGCCAGCAACGACGACGACCAAAGAAAAGAAAACCACGTCACCCGCAAATAAGTAATATTGCATGGACGTTAAAGGCAAGGGGTCCCCTACACCGACTTTCGAATTTAAAGTTCAAACCAATTTTATCATAAACTACATTTTTACCGAGTCTTTTGCAAAAAACCGCTTTTCAAAATTCCTATCCGTTCACGAGTTATTCGAAGATAAAAATCGATAAATTTCAGTATTGAAGCGATCCTCGGGAACCACTAAATTAGAGATGGGCCGACTTATTCGTCTCAGTTATCAATCTCAGAAATCTCGGTCATTTTTGGCGATCTCGGTCTCGGTCTCGACTTTAGAATTTTCAAATTCTCGGTCTCGGTCTCGCAACTTTTAGGGCCTATTTTAGGCGAGGAATTCAACTGTAGATTTAAATGAGTGCTTTCACAAGCATTTTCATGCATTTCTGCTGAGATTTTTAGCTGTCTATCATGAAAAAATTTCCCCTGCCGGGGCGAGCGCGCCTGATGTGGATCGAAGTGAACGCCCTCTTCGCCACTGTTTTCGCCATCAAAATTTTCATCGAAAACGACCATCAGAAAGAATGATAACGAATTTCCATAAGTTATTATACCAATGCTTAGTCTCGGTCTCGATCTCGGTCTCGGTCTCGCCAAAATTCCCTAGTCTCGATCTCGGTCTCGGAAAATATTCTAAGTCTCGGTCTCGGTCTCGGCCTCGTTTTCAGCAACAATCCAGTCTCGGCCCATCTCTACTACGAATCCGTCTTTTTCAGTACTGAACTTGACTGAACTTTGCACACCGACAACTCGTGAACGGATAGGAATTTTGTGAAGAGCGGTTTTTTGCAAAAGACTCGGTTAAAAATGTAGTTTATGATAAAATTGGTTTGAACTTTAAATTCGAAAGTCGGTGTAGGGGACCCCTTGCCTTTAACGTCCATGCAATATTACTTATTTGCGGGTCACGTGGTTTTCTTTTTCTTTGGTCGTCGTCGTCGCCGGCATAACCGTAACCCACATACATGCAGCAACCTGCTGATCAATCGCTCAAGTGTAATCTATTTGGTAGCTTCCTACGCCGGCCCTTATTTCAACGACACCTATTTGCCTCAGGCAGCTGTGTGACGTTGCGGAAGCATAGGCTGAAATCCGGGCACGGAGTTACAAGGAGGAGAGGGCACGCGCCGAGTTGCAGAAGGAGCGCTGGTACAAGTGCGAGGTGTGGTAGCAGTATGAAATCGCGTCGCTATTTGAGACGCGTACTCGCTGGTCAGCGGCCGGGCGGGACCCACCTTGGCGTGCTCCGCGTGCCGGCTGCAACTACCGCTGCGCCACACGGCACGCGCTTCGGCTGTCATCAAATGACGCATGATGAATGGAGGAAGAAGTTCAGGTACGTACGTACTTATAGTCTATTTTCAAGTTGTGAGTTCGATGAGCGTGGCCGCAGTACTCCCTTGCTTTTTTCTTCAGATTGCATCCAACCTTCGGTCTTAAAGCCAGGCGAAACATCAAAGTCACGAGTTCCGGCCTGGGCTGGCACGCAGCAACGAAGAAATTCGTCGTCCTGGGTGAATTCCGTGAATGAGATGTTTCCGGCTGGTGAGATAACTGAAAAGATTGGGACAAATATGAAGTAGGGTAAAAGAGGGCAACAATAAGAACTCCGACATGGGATGATGTTTATCATAAGTAAGGGTACTATGGGGTAAACCCGGCCATGGGGTAGAACCCCGACAGCGTAAGCTCTTTGTACTTTCTGTTAAACAAATAAAATGCTTTGGGGGGGTTGTGGGAAAAGAGAGGAAATCGATTGATATAAGGTTTGTCAAATTGTAATCCCCATCGTTGTGAGATCAACCCAAATTTGAACCTTTAAGATGGCGGATTTCCCACATGACCGTGCTTACCCCCATACTACCCATGCTACGTTACTTTTGACGATATTTGAAGGTGTCGTATGCCGGAATCACAGAGCGCGGGTCCCGAAGGAACGATCTCGGGCGCCATGCGCGTACATACCGGAGAGAGGCGTACAGATGCCGTTATGCTCTAGAAGCGCGGAGGCGCGTGCTACTGTCGCACACCAAGAAGCTTCACCGCCGGAGAAGGCCGTACGTGCGATCTTTGTGCGATTAGCTAGCGGCGGGCCGTTCAGCGGTTACACAGACGCAAGCACACTGCAGAGACGTTTCCGGTGTGAGAGCTTTTGTGCGAAGGAGTTTCGACTGGAGATTGGCACATTGAAAAACTCATTTTCACACACAGTAGAATGCTACACGCTTGCGAGAAAATTCCCGGAGATTCCCGGTAAGATCGAGATGGATGCTTATGGAGGCCGGTGGATTTGGCCCAGGAAGGATATGCGTAGCGAGTGTGAACAGCGTGCGAGAAAATTTCGCGCGTAGGAGCAAGTGAGAATGCTGTACACGCACGCAAAACTAAACTCGAAGTTGAAACTTCACCGTAATTTTATCACCACATATGTAAGCCTGCTCGTGTTGTATTGAATGAAGGAAAGTCGGCATTGGGTGGGAGTGATTGTTTTGAGGAAGGATTGCCTAATCTTGATGTCGTAACCCGAAATGGTGCCTGTGGCCAGGGCGTCCGCTGGGCGGATGGGGTTAAGAGGCACGTTTGTTCGTTTATGCTTGCAATTGTGTGCAAAGAAGAAAATGAGGATTTTATTTGAAAAGCTACATTGTGTGATGTTTTGATGGCATAAGCTTCTTGCCTTTCATATTTGTTCAATTGTTTGGATCGAAAGCCGCAAAACAGTCGTGTGATAAAATTGTACGTTTTTACTGTACGTCGTAAACGGTACGGGCTGCTGCGCGTCTAAAGCCGGGCCGGTTTTATTGGTGGGTTAAAGGGGAACTTTTTGCGGAAAATTAGGGAAAGCCTGCGTGCTTCGTTCGATAGAGACATAAAAAGTGCTTCAAAACGCACCAAGTCCCATCCCTCTACGTTGCGTCGTTCTTGAGTTACAGGCAGTAAACACTGATCTGTGAACGGGAAACCGCACGCCAGGAGCATGTAGCGCGATAACCGTTTCCCCGATCTGAGGGTTTTTTCCACCATGTGCTCCGTGTGGTGTTCTACCTTTTTGTTGTATAAAGTTTTGCTGTATCTTCACTGCCTGTGGCATGGGAAGCCAAAAACCGTGTGTCATTGCGCAGTTTAGCACATAAAAAGCATCGATTCAAGTGAGTCCATGGTAAAATCTTTTACATCAAAAATGGCGCCATGTTACATTTGATTTTCTCCTCATGCCCTTTTATCTGTACATTTCTCTTTTGACTACTGATAAAAGTTTTCATGGACTACTTGAATCCATGCTTTTTATGTGCTAAACTGCGCAATGACACACGGTTTTTCGTTTCCTGCGCAACAGGCAGTGGAGATACAGCAAAATTTTATACAACAAAAAGGTAGAACACCACACGGTAATACATGGTGGAAAAAACCTGAGTACTGTGTAATGGTTTCTGCATTACTAACAGTGCACGGTTAGCAGATCAGTGTTTTGCCCTAACTCAAGAACGACGCGAGACGTAGAGGGATAAGACTTGGTCATGTTTTGAAACGCTTTTTTATCCTCTATTTAATCGGAGCATACGCTACCCCGAATTTTCCGCAAAAAGTTCCCCTTTAAGCTCGGCTTTCAGTCAGGTAGTCGAGTTCACCCCCTGGCCGGGTTTACGCCACTGTACGCTACAGTGCGTATATTTCTGTATGTACTTCAGACATGGATTGCGCGTTTTGTTCCGACGCCAGTGCGTATGGCGGCAGCGAGCCGTACAACTACTACTACGATGAGACAGCGAAAGAGCAGCTGTACGGCCATCTGCAGTCGGCTCACTTGGCCCACTTTCTCTGCCACTGCAGCATCTGTGGTGGCGACTCTAGCTCCAGCACTGGCGGCTTCAAATCGGCTGCAGAACTGGAAACTCACTGGCTGACAGAACACGACCAGGAACTACTGGCAGAAGACGACAACGGGACAAGTGACGTGATGGGAATTCGCAACGATACCGTGGAGAGCATGCTGAGCGTTCTGTATGAAATATCCAGGCTGCTTCAGGCGGAACAAAAGGGAAAGGTAGGGTACTATAGAATAGAGGGTAAACCCAGACACCTAGTACCTCTCAGCAACCATGCGACCGATTGAGACAAGTGTTCTGCCAATCGATTCCTTGAACTCTCCTCTTTCTAATGAGCTACCATCTTCATCATTTGCTAAGCGGCAAGTTCAGACAAGCTAGGCGTCCGGGTTTACCCCCGTGTCCGTGTTTACCCTACAGTACATTCTGCTGGTCTACCCTAGAAACGCGGCAAATTTTTTGGCAGTAAGAGTCAACCACGGACCGAAATTGCGCAATTACCAGTCGGTTACCGACTATTTTTCACTCTTGTTCTTTTCACGTGTTCCCATTTTCATTTTTCTTTCGTCCGCGCTGAATTACGTCATATCTTTCCATGTCGGTCCGTAGTCGGCTAAGACGTACTTCTAAAAAAATTTGTCGCGTGTATGTGGACAGCGGTTCGTTTTCTGTGCTGACTGGTCTGTTCTCTTCTATTTCATACACATGTGCGAATAAATGGTTTTGATTGACTGATTGATTGAAGGTGCGATCATCTGCGGATCTGAAAGCGCTGGAAACAATGTGGCAGCTGCTTCTGGACTTTGGAACGGAAAGGAAGGAGAAGAAACGGCGGGAGGTGCAAGCGACCGTTTTAATTCCTCCGGAAGACGAGAGAAAGGAGGCTGTGGTTGGTATGACCACGAGAAAAGGAAGACAGAAGAGAGAGACGGCAGAAACAGCTGGCGGCATGCCGGTTTTGGCGCCACAGGAGGAAGGAGGAGGCAGCAGAGAAGGAATGCCGATACTGCAAGCACAAGAGGATGGGGAAGGAAATAAGGAGGAAGAGGAATACCAAGAATCAATAATACTGTCTGTGAACGAGGATGAGGAGGAGAAGAAGCCAACAGTAACGCGCAGCAGAAGCGGCAGACTGCTGCAAAGATCTAGTCGACGTCACTCGCCTTCTGATTTCGAGCCAAAGCGGGAAATAGTAGAGGAAGGAGGGGAGAAGAAGGAAAAGAAAAGGGAGAAGCGCAAAAGAAACACCCTGTTTTCCGGCCTCGCTGAGCTGGCGGTAAAGAACGCGTTGCGCGTTCCGGTTGCGCCTGCGAGGCAGGAGAAAGCGGCTTGCGAGCTGTGCGGACTGCACGTGAGCGCTCACGTGATGCCGAGGCATATGGCTGTTCACGCGAAAGAGCGCTGGTTCGCCTGCGACCTGTGCGGCAGCGCTTACTGTCCGTTCAACCCGCGATGCGAACGCGAAATAGGGTGAATGGTTATCCCGAACGAAACATCAAAGCTGCAAGTTCACCCAGGTTTTCATAATCGCATGACAACGAAAACATTCGTCCTCGACCCAACTGTTATAATATTGGGTGAACTCAAACTTTGATGTTTCGGGGGTAGCGTTTGAACTTTTTCACGTGCATGCAGGAATGGGTTGAACGGACAGTACCGCAGTCAGCAGTACCTGGAGGCTGTGCACATGCAGGAGCACGTGGGTGAGGTTTCTGAGCATGTGCAGTGCGCAGTTTGTGGACAGACGTTCCTGTGGATGCATCAGCTGAAAGTGCACAAGTTCCAGGAGCACGGCAGCGGATGCAACCCATTCCAGTGCCAGATGTGTATGCTGGAAAGCTTCGCCACCGCCTGGGAATAGGTCTGGTTCAGATTCAGTGGAGTTTCTGGGAAATAAGTTTGTCAAGTGGTAAAGGCAGCTGTAGCCCATTTTATTAGCCTTACCATATGGCGTGCATATTGCTATATGGTAGGGCTAATAAGGATCCTGTGCTGCAAATGGATGAGGTCGCAAATATCGCTGCGCACGCGTAGTAGCGCTTTTTCTTGCACAACTTGTCTATTTTTGTGCATATTTTTTATTTTTTAGCCAAGTAACCAACAAGTGGCGCCTTTTTGGCTAAAAATTAAATAAAATGAGCATAAAAATAAACAAGTTTTGTAACAAGAAGCGCTACTACGTGTGCGCAGCGCTAAATGCGACCTCGCCCATTGTTCATGGGCATCAAGGAATGCGACAAACTTGTGTAAGCGGAAGCTCGTCTGTACATTTGAACCACACCTATTGGGCTATCATATGGAGCGGGAGCACGGCGTGGGATTCGAGCGTAATACGGACGCTTCGGGGAAGCGACGTCGCGTTCGCTACGCGAATCCCTCCAGCTACAAGCACAAGTGTCCGCAGCCGGAATGCGCGGAGCGGCGATTCGCGTCTCCGCACGCGCTCAAGGAACACCTGCGTGTGCACACGGGAGAAAGGCCGTACGCCTGCGACTACAGGATGTTTCTTTTATATCTTAGCATACGTTGTTGTTTGAACTTTTCTTGTGCTGAAATTAGTCATCAAGACATGTGAGGACAAGAGAAGTAGCCTGAAAAATGTGGGAGGCCAGTGCGTGAGTCGAACACGCAGCGCAACGGGAGTACGCGCCTCTATTTGCGCACGGTTCTCAAACTTCTTCTCTTGTACCTCCTCACTGGGCTCGTACAGTACACGCTCTTTGACCGCACAAACTTGCGGTGTACATATGTCAAATCGGTCATCAAAGACTGCGAGTTGTGATCCAATGAAGTTCACAAACAACTTCGTAAAAACGATACAAATGAAACACCCTGTACTGTCCTTACTGCACCACGACACGCTATGCTCTGCGTCTGCATACACGCAGTCAGCACACGGGCGAGAAGCCGTACGCCTGCGACCAGTGTGAATACAGGGCGGTGAGTCTGCAGTTCTTGAAACTGCACTACAGCAGGCATACTGGGGAGAAGGCGTATGGCTGTGAAGTGTGCGGAAAAGCTTTTCGCCAGCCGAAAACGCTCAAGGTTCACATGAGAGTACATGAACAGGAGGAGGAGGAGGTTGTGTTTGATGAGCAGGTAGCCACGTACATGCCATGTACAACTGAAAAGTGCTCGGAATTTTCTCTTGGATGATTATGATTGGCTTCATTTCCGTTTCGTTATAAAATGATCATGAATAAAGCTTTTTTCCTTTTGTGTGCGCTTTTTGAACCAATATTGTTCGTAATTTGTCGAACAAACTTTTACCTTTCGTACCTTCATCTACAGTACGTACCGTCAAATGTACGTAACGGACTATATATAATATTTCCTGTTTAGGTCTGTAAAGCATGAAATGCGTATTCTGCTTGGCGCACTTATCAGTTCTGAGTAGCTCTGCAGCAGATGACACGGATAAGGTGTTGTGCAGCCATCTGCAGTCGTTCCACCTGCATCAATACTCCTCCTGCGAGCGCACCATTTGCGGCGGATCGACGGATTCAAATCTGCCGTTGAGCTGGAGAAGCATTGGTTGGCAGAACATTCAGGGGAAATGGCCGACACGGACTTGATGGGCGTACGCAACGACACTGTGGAAGCCATACTCACCGTCCTATGCGAAGTGGCCAAAATTGGATCAGATTGAGAAGAGCAAGAAATGACGACTTCAGACGTGAGAGCTGTGGAAAAGATGTGGAAAATACTGCCTGCACTTTGGAGCCAGAACACGAGCATGGCAATCCCCTGGAGGTTTTGGACGATGTGGGCGGTGACTCTTTGGAGACGGGACAGGGGGCAAAGGAAGAAGAAAAGGCTGGCGCAAGCTGATGCCTGACATGCCCGAGTTTAATCCCGCAAGTGAAGTGACGGCGCCAGTTACTGAAGAAATGCCGATATTATTAGCGGAGGGGGAGGAAGAAGAAAAAGTGGAGAAGAAGACTGTGCAGGAAGATACTACAGCTAAAAAAGCACGGGAAGAATCTGGGCATGAGCAGCGGCAAGCATGGAAAGGTGTGAGTCGAGAAGTGCAAGCAAACTGAAGAAGAAGGAAGCTGTTGCGATGAAAAAGATGAGCAACAAGCAGCAGGTATCCTTTAGGGGCGTGTCCTAAATAATCTCACGCAATAATGGTGGGTTGTGGAGGAGGGTGTAGTTAGCGTGACGTTGTGTCGCTATCTACAAGCGTACTGGGGGAGGGGGGAGGGGTGGCCAAAAGGGAAGGGAGGTGTCCACAAATGAATTTTCCGGTGGACGCATGTTTCTATGAATCTCCCCTTAGTAGGAAGCGCAGATCGGTGGTGGAGTCAAAAAGGAGGTACTTTGATGACTCCTTCCTCTCTTCTGCTGCTCATACTAGTGATGAGTCGCACCAGTTGATCTGCCTCCTCCCGCGAGAAGAAGAAACAGGGCAGAAACGGAAGAAGGCGGATTCTCCCGCTAAAAGCGCTTCTGTTTCCTCGCCATCTCCAAAAGGGCAACGGATGTTGCGCAAGAAGTGGGAACGCCGTAATCCCTTCAAAGGAAGATTTGGCGGCAAAATGAAGTACTGTGGGGGAGGACAAAGGTCATGCTTTGTGCATCGGTAAAAACAAACTGTGAAAAAATATTTCCTCCTTTCTTTCGTTGTAGCTGCATGAGATATAACCGCTTTGTCTCTGTGTGTGGTGCTAACAGGTACACTGATGGGCCCTGAACGTGAGGGTTGAATGGAAGGAGGATAAAATTATTTCACACAGGTAGGTTCCGTTCCGTGTTCAAAATATGACACTTCCCCCTTCCCCGTACGTACAAATTTTCCGCCAGATCGCTCCTTTAAGCCAGCAGCAGCCGCAGCAGTGAAAAAAGCGCCATCGGAAATTACTACGAGCAAGAACAAGGTGGAATGCAGTTGGTGCGGTATGCTAGTCACGCAGGGCGCGCCACTGCAGATTCACATGGGAGGCCACGAGAGTGAGAAGTGGTTCAGTTGCGCCGTGTGCGGCTACTCCTATCGCACTCAGTATATGCTGGAGGCGTGGCACATGCCTATTCACATAGACGCGCTGCCGGAGCAACTCGAGTGCGCTGTGTGCTCGGCGGAGTTCGACTGGAAGCACCAGCTGCGCCTTCATAACTTCTGTGAACACGGCATTGGAGTAGGCAGGGTCGGTTTCTCTATTGCTTGATGGACAGACAGCTGGATGAACAAATATGCACAGATGAGGTTGCATATAGCAAATGGAACAGATAATAGTGGGCTACACACGTGGTGAGTAAACTCATGGTGAATTCACGGTGAATTTTGAACTTCGAGTTTCATTTTTTGTGTAGAGCATACTTGCTCCCACGCGCGAAATTTTTCTCATGTGTTCACACGACGGTGAGTTTCAAACTCACGGTGAATTCACCGGACTCCCTATGCTTCATCGCATACGTACGGGGAATTCCCGTGAGTTTACTCACGATGTGTGTAGCGCACTAATGACGCTTTTTTCTTGCAAGAACGCGACCTCATCTGTATATTTTCTTTCACTATGCTGATGACTAGTCCCTGCTTGCGCTAACAACTTCAATGGTCCCGAGCTGATCCATCTGCAACTGTTTTAGTGCGGTTTTTTTATTTGTCGAGACCGCCAGCACCATCAAAAAGCACTGAAAAACATAGGGCTCCGCTCGCGACCGCCCATAATTCTCAGCGCAACCAGAAATATATTTCTGGCGCAAGTGGCGAATAGAGAAACCGACTCTTCTCTAAGAACCGAACGAATGCGTGGATTTTCCACGTGGCATTACAAAGCGTGTCGCGCACGCCGGACAGCTGGGCTACCACTTGGAGATGGCGCACATGAGCGACATGCCGACGGACGGACAGTACATCTGCTGGGAAGAGGAGTGCGCCGGCCGTCACTTCAACAGTCGCTACCAGCTGCTGGAACACACGCTCGTACACACCGGCCAAGGGCCCTACGGCTGTCCCTATTGCACGTCCGCTGCAACGACTCCCTACAGGCAGGCTGGTTGGAAATAAGCTGGACATGCTTGCTTGATGTGATTCTGGTAGTTCTCTGATTGATAGTGCGAGGTAGTAATTTGGGCTGGGCTGGGGGTAATTCGGGCCACCCAATCTATTTTCCGCTGGGGAAGGAAGAAAGTCCAGCCGTGCCCTGTACAGCTCTACGGCGTTCGCTCTTAACACTTACCGCGACCTGGCGTCATTGTTGACGAATAGTTTATGGGTTTGTTGGTTTGTTGTCGTAATGGACAACGAAACCGACAGACAATAAACCGACAAAACAACTGAACCTTGTTGCCAACAATGACGCCAGGTCGCGGTATGTGTTAAGTGACGCAGAAATATTATTGTGCAGAGCCTCCGCTCTCTTTCCTTAACATTCGACACTGTTTGTTTGTGGGGGGTAAGAAGGCTGCTTGTACACGCTCTGTCGCTGTCGTTCGAGCTTGTCCAGCTTTTTCCGAATCAGCCTGTACGCTCGACGATTGCACGTGCGTAGTCAGCACACGGGCGAGAAGCCGTACGCTTGCGACCTGTGCGATTATCGATCCATTCACCTGCAGGGCGTGAAACTGCACTACACCGTTCACACTGGCGAGAAGAACTTCGTCTGTCATGTGTGCAGGAGGCCTTTTCGACTTTTGAGTACCTTGAAAGCGCATGCGAAGATTCATCAGAGGAAGCAGATAGGTGCAGAAGTGTCATATGAGTAGCGTATGTGGATGTATGTATGTGTACTGTGTAATGTACAGCTTTGCGAGGTGATGCATGCTGTGCCGTATCATGTAATTGTATTTGTATGTGAGATACTGTACTGCATGATTGGGATCATGTGCAGTACCTACTTCTCTTTGTACACCCAGTACGTACGTACATAATGTACTACCTACCTATACAAACGAAGATAAAGGATTTCGATAATGAAAAGTCGTGTATGTGTCTGCTTGTCACGAAACTCGATCTGATATTCGAGTGCTGTCTTACTTGCCAAATGCGTTCACTTTCTTCTACTCGTGCTATAGTTGTAGCGGCTCGTATGACCGTGTATCTATCTCATCTGTCTGGTTGGATGAACGGAGAAGGCGCTAATGTTTCAAAAGCCGCATAAGTTAACGGCTGTCAAGGGAAGATTCTTCATTCGGACCCAGGAAAAGATACTGAAAAGTGTCAAAGAAACTGTAAAACAGCCAGAGGCCCATTCTCATTCGCTGAAAGGTTTACCGTATTTACCGTGCATAGCCTCCAAAAATTGAGAGG
>JASAMW010003765.1:0-39544 GCA_030247985.1 Epsilonema sp. ZAB3_2
GTCGTTTGGGAGGTAATTTTTGGAAGTTGAATAGCCATTAGGGTAACTGGGGTAAATCCGACCGATGGCAATACCAAATGTCATTCAGTCCGTGGTCGTATTTGTCCCAGTTTACTCTACAAGCTTTACCGACATTTCTTCAATATTTGTTTCCATTTTCCGCAGGAATGAACTTCGTCTACCCTTCGTCCGGGTCCGAAATGACCGATTCCGCTCTGGCATCCACAACCTCGATGAGCGACCTGAACTCCCTGCTCAGCCTGAGTCAACTGACCAATCCGGACGCGGTGACGTCAGCGGACACCTCTCTGATTGGTCCATTCGGAATGAAGGCTAGCCAATCGGCGGGCAGCTTGGGCCTCATGCCCATGTCACCTGACCTCTCCCGACTGAGTTTGGACCAGATTCAGGAAGGACACGACGAAGATGGAGCGCAGAGAAGCGAATCCTTGAGCTTGGACCGACCCATACTCACCTCTTCACCAACGCTGACCTCGTCTGGTACGTACTAATAAGAATAAGCGGAGAGGAGGTATTTATTACGAAGGGCGCCGGTGAAACATCAAGTTTGCGGGTTCACCGAAGTTTCGTAGATTTTTGTGAGATGCTGGGTGAACTTGGGAAGTTGATGTTTAATTGGTTTTTGAAACGTCAAACTCACGGGTTGGTCAGTCCAATATGACAATATGTCGCGATAAGTTCGTGACTCTGTGAAGTTGAGGTTCCATTTGCTTGCTTTTATTGATTGATTATTCGGTAAAATGAAAACGTTGATGTTTCATCCTTTCTCTACAGGGTGTCTCACGTAGATCTCCGCTCCCTAACGATCCAGCCTTATAACTTCCGTACTACAGCAGATATCAAGCTGAAATTTTGTCCCCAGAAACCCAAGAATGTGCCATACTTTGTGGCAAAATTTGAGCCAGATAGGCCGACAGCCAACGAAATTACATGCTTGGACATTTTGGACCCTGTTTTATCATTTTCCGCACTGTGAGCATTGCTTTGACTCCTTAGAATCTTCTGCTCAGCATGGTCAAGCTGCTCATCCAGCATGTCAATATGATAGAACAACAATGGCTGAACGTCATTACAGTCCAGAACACAAAGGATAAAAAATATAGGCGATATACAGCCCCTAACAGCTTTCAAGGGGCTGTCGAGGTCAATAGTGGCGATACTGATTTCAAAAGATTGAAAAACGTGGTCGCAACTTTGCAAGCTCGTAATTTCATCCCTACTTGACCTAAGACCTGGCTCAAATTTTGCCACAAAATTTGGCACATTCTTGGGTTTCTGGGGACAAAGTTTCAGCTTGATATCTACTGTAACACGGAAGTTATAAGGCTGGACCATTAGGGAGATTTACGTGAGACACCCTGTATTTGTAGGCCACACCGCTACTTTCGAACATGCTGCTCATCACCAACGGAGCTTATCCGATTCCTTACCGGTATTCTCTGGGGCTATTGCCCCCTGTTCGGGGGAATCGAGTGCCCCCTCCGACTCATGTGGGGCTTCCTTAGTAGCCCCACAGGAGGGGGACGACTGCCGTGGGGCTCCGCTTACCCCGAAACTTCCTGCTGAGGGCGAAGAACGGCTAAGAGTGGCCCTCACGCGCGTTCCTACGTGTGACGAGGGTGTTTCGGGGCTATTTGGGGACCAGAGCAAGGATTCTTCGACAAACTCGAGCTCGCAAGCTCCGGACGTGTTAACGATTCGCAGGATGCTGCAGGCTTCGTCGTTGTCGGACCCCCTGGGAGAGGATGCGTTAAGGTCTAGGTCCACATCGGAGGAGACAAGACAGGTTAGTAGTGCAGAGGAACGTCAACAGGGTAGGGTTCTAGGGGAGAAATAATGTACGGAATTGCACAGAATGGATGGGGTATGACTGCATATACAATACGTGTAAATAGGATGTAATTTCTGTTTTTTCCATGGATTATGCGATTTTGGATTGGGTCTCGGTCCGTAGAATGTCTCCATGGTTTTTATTATATTGCAATCTACTGTAAGCAAGTGTAATAGGCTATTTTGATGTCGGCTGTGCTCTCAAAATCGCACAAAAGTCGTACATCCGGGGTCGGTGAAGACAGCTTGAAAAAACCAAAGGCTATCTATGCGCCGCGTACAAAGTTCGGTGCGCGCGTAGACAGTTGCGAAAGAAGAGGACCAAAATTTGGCGCGCGTTTCGCAACTGTCTACGCGCGCGCCGTACTTTGTACGCGGCGCATAGATTTTTTCAAGCTGTCTTTACCGACCCGGGATGTAAGACTTTTGCGCGGTTATGAGAGTCTGTCTATCCATTACAACTTCTATGTGCTGTACCTAGCCTTTATTTGTTCAGTACTGAGTACTGTGTGTTGTCATACGGAAAAATGATGTGCTCGCTATTAGTTCTGTTTGTTGTGCATTTTGCGCATACGGTCTCAGTATTTTGCTATTTTTTGCGAGTACAGTAAGCCAGATTTTTATGTTAAATTCTGTTTGTACATACTTATGATTGGTGGCTGAATAGCATGTTTCTCTGAAGCTGTATCTCCAAGTGCAAAGTTACTTTTTGTGTACCATAAAAATGTCGTTGTACGGGAAATGATACTGTCATCTTGTGGCCTTGCTGTTCATTCTTTTAGTATTGAAATGAGGCGTGTGATATATAGATGGATGGATTATCAATGATGTTGGACATACACTGTTAGGCTGTATTCATATCATGCCTTTATTTATAACACCAGCGCTTGGGGGTTCTTGCCCATCCATTTTCAGTCGGCATAGTAGGTACAAATTTTAGACAAATCTGCAATCTTTCAATGCCTCTCTTTCTCTACAAGAATTGGTAAAGTAATGGTAAATTGACCTATTGGTAAAGCGAACCAAATGGATAAGGTTTCTGGGTTTGTTTTTCTGGTTTTTGTAACTTGCCGGATTGGAATAAGATATAGGACGAACATTTTTTCCAAGTGCTGGTTGTACAATAGGCTACTAAAAGCATGAATTGAATAGTACATACCACCTTATAGCATGCACAAATATTCCATGCAACATGCTCACAATATTCTTCTGTTCTTTCTCTTTTTAGGCACAATTTCTTGCACGTGTTTCCTATTTCGCAAGGTACTTTCGTTTGTACATGTTATGACACAGAAACCTATAATTGTTGCACATTTTTGAGGAATCTAAGTTTCGTCGTGATTTGTTTCATGTATTGAATTATTGATAGGTGTAGAATGTTGGTGAAGTGATATTATTTGAAAATTTAGGGAAAAAATTAGAAAAAGAATGAATTCGGTGAAATTATTGTTATTCCGTTGTGTTGACTGTACAGTGCTATGAATTCAATTATTGTTCAATCTTTATTCTTTTTCGAGCCTATTTTATTCAGATAGAAAAAATAGATTTGAATAAATATTCTTAGACGCACTTGGCTTTTTGCAAGCAATATTATATAGGCTTACGTTGCACGAACAAAAGGCTACACAATACAAGGAAGAAAACAAAAGGGTAAAGTAAAACACTGCTTCTAACTGCAACAGTAGGCCTATATGATATTAGTATATTTATGTTGACATCACAAAATATACGCGAGACTGAACTAACTATATTTTGTACGTACATTATATGTTATTAGCACATGCACAGTACCTGTCTCAGTCAGTCAAATTGTACATAGTCCGGCCTCGTTCGTCCCAAAACGAGGAATTAGGCCGTACAAACACAATAGCCTACATACTGTAAAGCAAAAATATTTCGGATACGGATCAGAGACGCGAATATAGAGACATGGACAGCGCTTGGTCTGTCCAGTCCCAAGTCCGAAAATTACCGTACTTGCTTTATGCTAAGAAATGAGACCAACAAATTAATTTTAATTAGTATATTAACCAGGAGGAGCTGCACAGGTGGCAGTGACTGGCGAGGCAAGATCGTGCAAAAGCACGGCCAGTGTGTCTATACCGAAAAATCCCGTAGCCACACCTTTGTCTATGAGGATGCTTGTGCGGCCGTTGGCACAGTAGTAGCTGATGACCTCATCCACTGCTCCGGTCATCCCCGCAGCACCAGTGAACATGCCCACCATTGCACCGGTTCCATCAGTGAAAGATAAAGGGGGATCTGGCAACGAAAGATTTTTTGACTAATTTTCTTTTAGTCGGTAAACCTTATGCAGTTAGTTGTTATGTAATAGTTAGTTAACGAACAGTAAAAATCCGTATACCACGTCCACTAGATTGTCCTGTATTTCCGTACGATACGATCACTTCATCAATAAACGTACATGTAACGTGTGATAATAATTGAGTAAAGTACGTGATCTTATGTACCTATGTACGGAACAACAAAAAGGTTGGTTTTGTTTTTATACTGGGAAAAACGGCAGAAAATGCGTATTGCATAGGGCTAGGGCAACGGCATGGTTATCTTTCTGTGGCGTTCTTAAAACTTGTACTCCCCCCGTTCAAATTTGCTTATAATTTTCCGTCCAGACCACCCCTTTAAAACATTGGTGCCAGTACATTCGGTGTTCGTTAATCCCGGCATAGTGGCGAGATTGTCCATGAATGGCATTCCGCCACTGGTAACGGTCATGGGGAAGCCACCCGACATGACCATACAGTTCATGAGAACAGCTGAAACAAATAGGTAGCTCCGTCGTTACGTGTACACGCAAAGAAATTGTCGCTCTCAAAAGGAGAAATTGTGTAACCGAGGACGGTCATTCAGGTGTGTATAGCTCAATGGATATGGCGATCGCCTGGAACGGGAGAGGTCCAGTCCAGGGTTCGATTCCCATGGGCCGTGGCATATCTGGCTAATTTTTTTGCTAATTCTGGGAACTAACGTACTATTTAATACGAATACGGCCACTTTTATTGCGAGGCAACCCAGCGACTTGCGTTCCCTACATACGTACATTTGTGTGTAGTAGGGTACTGCGGGGTAAACGCGGCCATGGGGTAGGGTACTGCACTGCGGGGTAAACGCGGCCATGGGGTGGGTACAATAGGTCCTTTGAACTTTGCTGTTTCAGCAAATAAACCAAAGAAAGCTCGACGACGATATTTGAAAGAGGAGACCACTTTAAGTGACCGGATTTCCCTAAATGGCCGGGTGTTTTTACCCCGTAGCACCCTACTGTACGTTACGTACTTGCAGTCACGCCGCCGGTGGCGGTAGTAGAAGGTGGACTGATGGTGGTGGTTGCGACACCCGCGGTGGCAAAGCAAGCCCTGGCCACTCGCAGTGAGCTGGAGAAGAACCAAACGGAGAGAAAGAGGCGGGAAAGGCGTCGATTTGTCAGCATTTTGGAAGCAATATTACAAAATACACAAACGAGAGACAACAACACTAAACAGGAGCACTAAGGTAGGGAAGAAGGAAGGAGCAATAATGACGCTTGGGTGCTAGTGGTCCGTTATTTATATCGTCAACATGGATGGGCATTGGACAAACGTACAGAGGTAGCTTTCAGCGTGAGAATTGGGTGCACGCATTTCGTTCAGAAAATTTTTGACTCCTTCCTTGCTCTTCTTCCCATGCCCTGCCCTGGTTCTGCCTTGTTTTTGGATACGAAACTTGTGACCCTTATTGCATAATTCAGCAGGTCTTCATTCTACGGAACAAAGCGTTGAGGATTTTTTTGATCGACCTCGAAAACTTATTCGGATGATGACTGAGCGAGTTTGTAGCTCATCGCACGCTCCATTCAATCTTTGAAACAAGAAATGATTCGAACAAACCAAAAAAATATTTGGAACAACTAACTTTACTTCGTCATGATTTATTGGCATGCACGCACCATTGCATTGTAGTATTGCAGAAGGTATGTACGGCAAGAAAAAAGGTAGATAGGCCTATCTGAAACTGCTGTCACGTCTTCCTCAGTATTTTATGTTTATTTTATTTTTAGTCAACCAAAAAAGTGTGCGAAAATGCTTTTATTTTCTATGTTCATTACTTCATACCTAATCCTAATCACACTCGTTGTTTTTTTATGACGACATGCGTTCATAAAAACAACTTACAGAGTATTGTAGGCCTATGTACGGTAGGGTCGTATGGATGACAATACATTGATATCAAGGTACGTGGCTGACATTGGTCGCAAATAAATAAAGTAATGCCACTAAACTTATTTTAAACAAAACAGTAAATTCCACCCTCCTCCGATTACAGTTTATGCAATAATACAGGGTGTCTCATAATAAACCATCCACCTTCCCGTGCATGTAACTCTGGAACCACAACTTAGATTTTAATGCGGCTTTTTGTATTTTGTAGCCAAGGCTTCAACTGAGACGTATACAAAATTTTAGCTTCCTAGACCCAGTGGAAGCTGCTCAATCACCTCTTTCCTCCAGCTTTCAAAAACAAGGTTTTTCGAACTGTTAGTGCCGATTTAGGGGTAATTCTGTGCATGATTTATAATAAAATTAGCCTTATGATTAAGAAAGATGTCCCAAAATGCTAGGAAATGTGTATCTCATGCAATATCCCCAGTGCCAGCATAGCAAACGCATGAAACAGGGTATCTTGAAAAACAAAAACCGATATTTTCTCCATAGTAAAGGAAAACGTCGATTTTGAGGTTCGAGATTTAAACCGTCGTAGTTTCCGAAGTATGTGGACCACATAGTTGAAATTTTGTACACTTACTTGTTGAAACCTTGGCTACAAAATACAAAAAAACCGCATGAAAATCTAATGTGTCGTTCCAGACTTACATGCCCGGAAAGGTGGATGGTTTATTTTGAGACACCCTGTACAATACCATGCCATTACCATACCTAGCTAACCACTAGTGTACCGTACGTAGGTACTATTTAAAAAATGACTTTAGTGTGACATTAGCTGCAAAACGCAACGGGACATGCGTACACGTAGTACGTAAGTTATCTACGTATCTTCTGTTGTATAGTCAAGTTATGCGCAGGTAGCAACGATCGGGGAGGTTCCAGTGAGGGTTTGCGTGCCCAACCCGCTATTGCCTCCAACGCTACCCATGATAGTGATGGTGACTTGCCCATTGCTGCAGCTGTAGGCTGACATTGGTAAAATATTATTACACTGCGTGCAAGCAAGAGGATACTAAACTACATGCTCACAACGTGTGCGTTGCCTTGTGCAATATATTAGGTAAATGTGAATTTTCACTGTGTAAATATTGTCACAACTTTATCCAGCGGCGGCGCAGGCAGCGGTGATTGTAGGCGTCTGGTTGGCGAAGGTGTCCGTGGTCGTGTCAGTTCCGAAGAAACCGGTGCCCGCTCCCTTAGCCACTGTGATGGTCACCTTAATAGTTAAAAAGCGTGTACAGTTGTTCTGTTTTGCTGTTGCTTTTGATGGCCTGTTATGCTACGTATGTATGTACTGTGTGTAGACGTGCAGTAATCTGAATCAGAAAACTACAAAATGCCTTCGTTTCGTACCTGACCGTTGCTGCAAGCATAAGTCAAAATTTCGTCAGCTTCTCCCGTGCCCGCCCCAGTGTAAGTGGTGATGGTGGCACCGTTGCCGTCAGTCAACGTCAACACATTGCCGGCGATGCAGTCGGTGGTGCTGAGCCCGTCAGCGTCTCCAAGAATGTCCGGGATCATGCCGCCATTCGCGATGGTGGTTGCCATTCCACCAGAACTGACGGCGCAAGTGAGGACTGAAAGGGGATCATTTACATATTACGTCACCAGCTGATGGCTGCTGTCAGGAGGTACCCCCTCCCCCTCCCTGTGGCCTATGTTATGCACACGCCACACAGTACATACTGTATACATCATAATCATTAGCAAAGCCGCAACTGCTTACCCCCCCCCCCCCCCCTTCCGTCAACCATGACTCACTTTCCAGCAGTCTAGCGCGGTGACGAAATATGTAAATGATCTCAAGGAAAGTTCAAAAATCAATCCGATCAGAAAACTTTTGAATAATTTCTCAGTTGTTTCGTATTTCTTTTTAGTTTACGTATTGTACTGTACAACGAAACCTGTGGTAGTTGTGGTTGTAGTGGTAGTAGTTGTCGTTGTGGTGGTTGCTGTTGAACCGCACCCATACGCAATTTTCTGCAATGAAGCCAATAAGCAAAGGGAGAGGAAGAAAATCCAAAAACTCCGGACGATCTTCATTTTTTCTGCCACCTTTCGGTCGGAAAAAAGTTGAAGAAAAAGTAAAAATATAAGAAAAGTTTGATCCTGCAGTATTTATACTTTTTTCCATCATTGTTATGTTTGTACCTGACGTCATGATGATTGGATTACGGTACGTTATGCGTTTTTCTGCCTATTGATAAAATTATACGCTCTATAACCCAAAAACGTTCACTGCTTTGCGTGGATTGCAATAATTATTCGCCTCTGCGTTATGATTGACTTATCTTGTTACAATTTTTCGAACCAATCTTTCTCATGTATGCGTGCGTACTAATTTATGCGTAAAAGTGACGGTGTACTAAAAGAAAAATGAGTTTTGCATTTTTTCCCTTTCCCTAGCCTGCCCGTTGTTGTACAATGTGTTTTTAGACGCTGTAATTGCATTATTTCTTTCGTGTCCGGTCCTTTGGGTATGTAAGTTTTTCTGTGAGAAAGAAGTTAGGAAGTACGTATGCACTACTGTAGGAACTGAAAGCAAAAACGACCAATTTCATCCTTTTCCTGCGGGAGCGGAAAATATGGACGGACTGGACACTGGACTACAACCTACGTACTTAATATGTAATTGTAATGTACAATGTAATGTACTATTATGTACCATTTGCGCATTAAAGTGTAGTAAAGTACAGTACGTTAGGTAGTTCAGTTCGCCGTTACCTACCTATGTATGTACACGTAACGTACGTAACCTCACCTTTTAAAAATCTCCTGCATACACAGACCTCTGCGCTCAAGAAACTGAAAGCTGCTCTGTTCAGACTTTGCCATTTGGCTTTACGTAGAAGAATAAAAATAGATGCTGAGCCAACGCAAGCTTCACTTTTATCACATACGGAATTTTAACATGAAACATACAGTAGGGCAGTGCGGTTCAACAGCAACCACCACAACGACAACTACTACCACTACAACCACAACTACCACAGGTTTCGTTGTACAGTACAATACGTAAACTAAAAAGAAATACGAAACAACTGAGAAATTATTCAAAAGTTTTCTGATCGGATTGATTTTTGAACTTTCCTTGAGATCATTTACATATTTCGTCACCGCGCTAGACTGCTGGAAAGTGAGTCATGGTTGACGGAAGGGGGGGGGGGGGGGGGGGTCAGCAGTTGCGGCTTTGCGACCAACAATGGCCCGAACCAGGGAAGGGCCTGGCACGAAGCCGAACAGCCATCAGCGACCACTGGTCGGGGTGTGCTAACCCGAAGGAAAGCACTGGTGCTATAGAAGCCAGCGAGCGGCGCACCATACTGCCGCTGGGATTGCCAGTCGCATTGAATCTCACTTGGCGAGAGTGTGTAACAAAAAACTCTACCTGTGGTGGTAGTTGTGGTTGTAGTGGTGGTAGTTGTAGTGGCGGTGGTACCACATCCTTTGGCTTGGTGCACAGAGCTGACCAAAATGGCGAAAACAACAAAAAGCCCCATTGACACCATGATTACTCTCGACACAGGCTAGACCGATCGATTGGGCTACTGTAGGCCACTGAACTTTTTTAACTCAAAGAGAAGAGTGAAATTCTGTCTGTTTTTGCCTTTTTTATACTGCCTTTTAATTAGTAGCGATATACCTTTTTGCCCCCAGCGAACGGAACGCATGTACTGTAGATTTCCGGGAAGTGACAGAAAAACGCGATAAAGTCGCCGGTTCATGTTGATTGATACGTATTGTCATGTCCCGTGGGCTGTACATATTTTTTATTGCTGTCCTTTTCTTTGTAAAGGATACTACAGTAAAACAGTTCATGCGATGCTTTGTTTTGTTGCATTCGGATAACTGTCAGTCAATGTAAAGGTGGTTTAAGGGTTTTTTTAATGAATGAAAAACCTTGGAAGACATGAAAAATGTTAAAAACTATTGCTCGCAGCATTTCTCCTTCACTCACCGTCGGCATATACCCCGCGGCCATCTCATTTCTAAATTAGGTACATACCGAGTACAGTGGTATGTATGCGTATATGTAGGTAGGTACTGTACGTACTTTCCGATTCCGACCGTGACGTCAGAAAGTTTAATTTGGCCGCGACGGTGTAAGACTAATCTAAATTGCCGATAATTTTTTTACATCGGACAAAATCCCACCTCTTTTGGGCATCCTTTACTGTATGCGTACATAGGTTTTAAAATATTTCTATTTTGTTGCATTTTATTCAACTACGTCTATAATACTAGATCACGTAGGTATACACTATACATGGCATAGCGTTCGGTACTATTTTATTTACCGTACATTCTTGGCTATGCTTAGACAAATAATATTAAGTTTGTATCACATTACAATAAATTGCACAAAGCATCTCCTCACTTTCACCTGACCTTCACATTTTCGCAAATACATAACATGTAATGTACGTACTACTGTGCTCCCCGAAAAAAACATATTTCAGGAACGAGGTAATTTCGCGGTAGAAACGTGACGCAACTTTTTCCTGTCGCTTTAACCGGCAGCAGCGCAAGTTGCGGTGACGGTTGGCGTTTGGCTAGCGAACGAATCATCCGTCACATCCGCCCCGAAGAATCCTGCCGCGGCGCCCTTCTCCACTCCAACGGTCACCTGTAGAAAGAAATAATACTTATGTAATGTACAGTAGCGCACATACCTACGTACATACCTTATGTACATACCGTACCGTAGTACCACGTGGAAAAAAGAGGAACGAAATAGAAATAATGAAGTAAAGTGGGGTAGGGTATGTGCCATGGAGTATTCGGCCTCTTATTCTGTTGGGGTACGGTAACCCTCAAGCTTCCAGAACAGTTTGTACACCCTGGGTTGGTGTGGAGAGGAAGACGCGGTCCAGCCGACCGAACCGCTTGCACACTGTCTACGCCTGCGCGCCGTAATTTGTACGCGGCGCGTAGACATCGTTTGTCCACACCAACCCAGGGAGTGGCAATTTTCTGGTAACTTGATGAAACCCGCTCGCTCATCCATGCATAAAGAACTGCGCAGCTTTCTGCCTACAAAACCTAGGCTGGCCAGAGCAACTACATACCACATCCAATACGCATACGTACGCACCAATCCGTTGCTGCAGGCGTAGGTGATGATCTCGTCGTTGACGGCGTTGTTGGCGCCGGTCACCTGGGTGATGGTGTTTCCGTTGCCGTCCACAATGGTCAGAACATTTCCCGCTGCGCAGGTGCCAACGGCCAGGCCCGGCGCCGTGTTCATGTTGTCCGTCACGCTGCCGCCGTTCGCCACCGTCTGCGCCACTCCGCCTGAGTTGATGGCGCACGTGAGCACTACAACAGACCACATAAATAGAGGGAAGAAGTTTTGAAACGTTAAACTCACGGGTTTACTGCTGCATGGTATTGGTACATACCGGCTGCATGGTATTTATCCGGTAAACCGGTAATTTTACAGTTTTCAAACCTTCTTGCCCGGTAAAACTGGTGAGTCAAAAAATTTTTACCCGGTTGTAAATTTTACAGACTCGAAATTCTGCCGGTACCAGGTAAAATTTACCCGGAAAAGATACATACCTACGTATGTACCTGCTGCACCAATAGAGCGTAATGTATGTACAGTATGTTAATACATTATTGTGTACAATAGTTATGTACCGTACGTACGTCATGCAAGCTACGTACGACGAGTCTCATCAGGCTATTCTTCAAGCCAGTTGTGCACCAGTTACGTAACGTACATTAAAATATTTATGTAATACGTACTGTATATACACACCCGTTGTAGTAGTAGTAGATGTAGTGGTTGTAGTGGTGGTTGTGGTTACGCTACAGCAGCGAACCAAAAGGAAGCGAGTCAGGAGAAGGGAAACAAGCAAACGAAGCAGTCGAGATGACATGCTGCTATCTTCTTTTCAAAGGCACTGGTGCGCTTCAGACGTGAACTCCGAATTCGCTCCGAATTCGGAGCCCTGCCTATGCTTCAACATGTAAATCCTCCGAGTTTGCTCCGAACTCGCTCCGTTTTTCCAAACGTATGTGTGAACTGCCGAGTTTGAAACTCGGAGACGTGTGAACCACCGAGTTTAGCTCCGAACTCGGAGGCTTCTCGGAGCAAAAGTCCCAGGAGCTCATTAGAAAAACAAGAAACTGTGCAGAAAATTTACGACGCGGCGCGTGAACCTCCGCAAACTGATAAAAGCTACTCGGCGTTGCTTTCTCCCCTTGTGAACGACTGAAAAGAAGCGCGCCGTGTTTATTCGGAGCAAAAACGTTTACGTGTGAACAACCGAATTTCGCTCCGAACTCGGAGCACGTCTGAAGCGCACCACTGTCAGAAAAATTAGAAAAATTCTTTGGCGGAGAGTAGAATTGAACGACAGACAAGTGAAAAGTCAAAAATAAACACGCTGAAGCCTCAAACCGTTTTTATAGCCCAAAAATTCGGCACATTGTAGACCGGACCATGCGAATTGTTGTATTTTATGTGTGAGAATTGGAACAGAAACGATATTGTCAAACACTGACCTGCAATCTTTTGCATAATTACTGAACAGAGAACTGAACACGACGCGTGTCATCTTTAGGCAATGGTGCGTAATTTTTGTCAGACCAATTTTCCGACAAAAACTATTTTATAATAGTGTGCCCACTGACCTTTTGCCCCTTGGTCACAGTTTTATTACGTAGTGTATTATATGCCAAACTTCGGCTAATTTTAGGGTAGAACAGCTTATTTGGCGCGTGGTGAATATCGGGTTATACAGGGTGTCCCACGTAGACCTATCGAACGGTCCAGCCTTATAACTTTCGTATTACAGGAGATATCACGCTGAAATTTAGTCCCCAGAAACCCAAGAAAATACCATTTGTTGTGGCAAAATTTGAGCCAGATACCTCAACTAGGGATGAAATTACAGGCTTGGAAATGTTGGACCCCGTTTTTCGCATTTTCCGCACTGAGCATGGTAATCTTCTGCTCAGCATGGTCAAGCAGCTCATCCAACATGGCAACATGGCCAAACAAAACTGGCTGAACGTCATCACAGTCCAGAACACAAAGGATTCAAAAATATAGGCGATATGCAGCTCATAACTGCCTTCAAGGAGCTGTCAAGGTCAATATTGGCACCACTGATTTCAAAATGTTGAAAAACGTGGTCGAAACTTTGCAAGCTCGTATTTTCATTCCTACTTGACCTATCTGGCTCAAATTTTGCCACAACAAATGGTATTTTCTTGGGTTTCTGGGGACAAAATTTCAGCATGATATCTCCTGTAATACGGAAGTTATAAGGCTTGACCGTTCGATAGGTCTACGTGGGACACCCTGTACAAAATTCTAATATTCAAAGTCCATCAATTTGCTCGGGTTATATTCGATATCGGGGTATACACCAAACTTTACAGTACAACAAATTTCTCCTACACAATTTGTTGCGTCTAAGAGCCGCCTTTAGCAGAGATCGATTCGGATCCATGATTGCATCAGCCAAATGGCCAAAATCCGCCTTGCAATCCGCGTAAACAGAGGCGCTACCGCCGAACGGGATATTCCAATAAATGACATCAAACGACTCCATAACTTCAGGGTCGAATGAGTCGAAGATATCCGATACTTTCGCTTCCACTTTCACATTGTGCAGTTGGGCGTTTCGCCGCGTATTATAAACCGCGGTTGGGTTGATATCGGAGGCTGTCACCTGAAAAGCAAATAGATAGCTTATGCTCAGCGTAGTAAGTAACGAACGGTACTTAGCGGACTAATAGGCTATGGCTATGGACACATAGGCTATGGCTATGGACATAGGCTTAGGCTTAGCAATGAACATAGGCTTAGGCTTAGCAATAGGCTTAGGCTTAGCAATGGACATAGGCTTAGGCTTAGCAATGGAGAGTGGCTTAGGCTTAGCAATAGACATAGACTTAGGCTTAGCAATTAGCATTGACACCAGGCTTATGTTTAGGCTTAGCAATGGACATAGGCTTAGGCTTATCAATGCACATACAGGCTTAGGCTTAGCAATGGAGTGTGGCTGAAGCTCAGCAATAGACATAGGCTAGCAATGGACATAAGGCTAGCAATGGACATAGGCCTTAGGTTGAGGCTTAGCAATGGGGATAGGCTTAGGCTTAGCAATGGACGTAGGCTTAGGCTTAGCAATGGAGAGTGGTTAAGGCTTAGCAAAAGACATAGGCTTAGGCTTAGCAATGGACATAGGCTTAGGCTTAGCAATGGACATAGGCTAGCAATGGACATAAGGCTAGCAATGGACATAGGCTTTAGGTTGAGGCTTAGCAATGGGGATAGGCTTAGGCTTAGCAATGGACATAGGCTTAGGCTTAGCAATCGAATGGGCTTGGGCTTAGGCTTAGCAATGGACAGAGGCTTAGGCTTAGCAATGGACAGAGGCTTAGGCTTAGCTATGGACATAGGCTTAGGTTTAGGCTTAGCAATGGGGATAGGCTTAGGCTTAGCAATGGACATAGGCTAGCAATGGACATAAGGCTAGCAATGGGCATAGGCTTAGGTTGAGGCTTAGCAATGGAGAGTGGCTTAGGCTTACCAATAGACATAGGCTTAGGCTTAGCAATGGACATAGGCTTAGGCTTAGCAATGGACACATGCTTAGGCTTAGCAATGAACATAGGCTTAGGCTTAGCAATGGACATAGGCTTAGGCTTAGGAATGGACATAGGCTTAGGCTTAGCAATGGACACATGCTTAGGCTTAGCAATGAACATAGGCTTAGGCTTAGCAATGGACATAGGCTTAGGCTTAGCAATGGACATAGGCTTAGGCTTAGCAATGGACATAGGCTTAGGCTTAGCAATGGACATAGGCTTAGGCTTAGCAATGGACATAGGCTTAGGCTTTGCAATGAACATAGGCTTAGGCTTAGCAATGAACATAGGCTTAGACTTAGCAATGGACATAGGCTTAGGCTTAGCAATGAACATAGGCTTAGGCTTAGCAATGGACCTAGGCTTAGGCTTAGCAATGGACAGAGGCTTAGACTTAGCAATGGACATAGGCTTAGGCTTAGCAATGAACATAGGCTTAGGCTTAGCAATGGACATAGGCTTATGCTTAGCAATGAACATAGGCTTAGGCTTAGCAATGGACATAGGCTTAGGCTTAGCAATGAACATAGGCTTAGGCTTAGCAATTAACATAGGCTTAGCAATGAACATAGGCTTATGCTTAGCAATGAACATAGGCTTAGGCTTAGCAATGAACATAGGCTTAGGCTTAGCAATGAACATAGGCTTAGGCTTAGCAATGGACATAGGCTTAGGCTTAGCAATGAACATAGGCTTAGGCTTAGCAATGAACATAGGCTTAGGCTTAGCAATGGACATAGGCTTAGGCTTAGCAATGAACATAGGCTTAGGCTTAGCAATGAACATAGGCTTAGGCTTAGCAATGGACATAGGCTTAGGCTTAGCAATGGACATAGGCTTAGGCTTAGCAATGAACATAGGCTTATGCTTAGCAATGAACATAGGCTTAGGCTTAGCAATGAACATAGGCTTAGGCTTAGCAATGGACATAGGCTTAGGCTTAGCAATGGACATAGGCTTAGGCTTAGCAATGGACATAGGCGTAGGCTTAGCAATGGACATAGGCTTAGGCTTAGCAATGGACATAGGCTTAGGCTTAGCAATGGACATAGGCTTAGGCTTAGCAATGAACATAGGCTTAGGCTTAGCAATGAAAGGCTTAGGCTTAGCAATGGACATAGGCTTATGCTTAGCAATGAACTGAACATAGGCTTAGGCTTAGCAATGAACATGGGCTTAGGCTTAGCAATGGACATAGGCTTAGGCTTAGCAATGGACAGGGGCTTAGGCTTAGCTAATCACATAGGCTTAGGCTTAGCAATGGACAGAGGCTTAGGCTTTTGCTATGGACATTGGCTTAGGCTTATGAAGGGATTGCGAACACTTTCGCCTTTCTCACCTGCAATCCCAGAAGAGCCGCTTCGCAGGCCAAGTAGCCGGCGCCGCATCCTATCTCTAGGAATCGCGCATCCTTCGCTTCTTCCTTAGCCAGCACCAAGTTGAGCAGATCTTCCGAAATCCCGAATTCCGCTTCCTCAGATCCTTTCACCACCCCACGCCAGACATAAACGACACCCGAGCGATTCACACACCATAATACCTTACCGAACATATAATTAAGGTCGCACCGTGTATCGCCTGTCACGACAGTGCCATTGCGCAGCCGTGCCTCAGTTGAGAAGGGCGCCTTCTCAATTTCTTTTTTGCGGGAAGAAGCGCAAGTCACTATCGCGACATGCAAAGAAATTCCATTCTATCGTATCAGGGGTATGAAAACGCGATGTCTGGAAGGATTCAGTATTGCTGTACAGTACCGCGGACAGGGGGGTAATTTTCAGTTTTCTGCTGATGACGTGAGCTGATAGCCCAACTGATTTTACGTATTTTACAAAAAGACCGGGTCGAAAATTCCCACCCAGTCCTGAGATATAAGGCCTCAAAGTTGACCACAATTTGACCTTAATTTTTCACTTTTTCACCCTAAAATGGGGGTAAATAGCCCCACAGTGGGGCTTTGGGGCTATAAATTTGCACACACATAGACCCTCTGGGGGTACATGTTCAGACAAATTTTGAGCCCTCTAGCCCTCTTGGTTCAGGAGTTAAAGCTGTTTTTGCTGAAAATCCGAAAATTGCAATTTTTTCATAATTTTCAAAATTTTGAGAGAGTTAGTCCGTGTGCCCGCTGTTTTATTTCTGAATCTTGTAGAGCAGAAAATTTGCTACAAGATAGGCTACATTTGAAAAGAAAGTCACCTTTGGGAAATTTTCACAGCAAGGCCTCAAAGAGTGGCAAGTAAGGGTTTTAAGAGTGTGCGTTTTCCCCATTTTTCAAGCTAACTCAACAATATCACGGATACTCTCTCCTCAAAAGTAGCCTATCTTATGTAAAATTTGATGAAGATTTAGAAAAAAGTTTTTTGCGTCCAAAAAAGTTAACCCCTAGCATATAATCTTACAAAAGATGTAATTGATTGACAATTTTTGAACATTTTTGGGGTAGGGTTAACTTTTTTGGGGGTAAAAGTATATTTTTCTAAATCTTCATCAAATTTTACATAAGATAGGCTACTTTTGAGGAGAGAGTATCCGTGATATTGTTGAGTTAGCTTGAAAAATGGGGAAAACGCACACTCTTAAAACCCTTACTTGCCACTCTTTGAGGCCTTGCTGTGAAAATTTCACATTGGTGACTTTCTTTTTAAATGTAGCCTATCTTGTAGCAAATTTTCTGCTCTACAAGATTCAGAAATAAAACAGCGGGCACACGGACTAACTCTCTCAAAATTTTAAAAATTATGAAAAATTGCAATTTTCGGATTTTCAGCAAAAACAGCTTTAACTCCTGAACCAAGAGGGCTGGAGGGCTCAAAATTTGTCTGAACATGTACCCCCATAGGGTCTATGTGTGTGCAAATTTATAGCCCCAAAGCCCAACTGTGGGGCTATTTACCCCCATTTTAGGGTGAAAAAGTGAAAAATTAAGGTCAAATTGTGGTCAACTTTGAGGCCTTATATCTCAGGACTGGGTGCGAATTTTCGACCCGTTCTTTTTGTAAAATACGTAAAATCAGTTGGGCTATCAGCTCACGTCATCAGCAGAAAACTGAAAATTACCCCCCTGTCCACGCAATTCTCAATACTACCTGACATCGCATTTGAATCGCCCTAATCGTTGGAATGCGTGAAAACATCGGGCAAAAAGAGGTAATCTCGACCTCGGAACGCCATCGAATGTTCGCCTTTGGCTCGCATCCTGCGTAATCCTTCGTAGAAACTCATATTAATCTTTCTGCAGCTTGATGAAGAAAAAATGTTCTTTTTTCACAAAGAAATAATTTGCATTGCAAGAACAACAACGCTGTGTGTAAACAACGGATACACAGTCAACGTCGTGGCATGTAGCTATGTGCAATAAAAAAACACTCACTCTGCACACTGCCACATTATTTCACGGCCAAAGCAACAGCAAACTGAGGCCTTACATACAGTACAATAATGTGTAAAGACGCACGTTTCTTTCAACTCTTGAATAAATACTGTAAAGCTTCGTGTATAACCCCGGGGGATAAAAATCGTTAGTCGCCGATTCGAGGGGGTTATGCACGAGGGGGGTTATACAAGAGACCAAGCAAAATGTGCAGAATCATCACCAACATGCTTATTTTGCTTTTATTTGCGCGTTTTACGCGTTTAAAAAATTTTGGTTAGAGGGGGGATAAAAATCGTTGGTAACCAAATAGGGGGGTTATACACGAGGGGGGGGTTATATTCGAAGGGGGGTTATACACGAAGCTTTACAGTACTTATTCCAGCAACAACACGAGTACAGTATACTGTACAACACCCGATGGACTGTGTTACGTAGGCATTTCGCAAAAGTTTGGGACGCGTCACAACAGTACACACAGCACAGCATGTGCAGCAAAATGGCATATGAGGATACACGATAGAGTAAGAACAACACATATACATACTATTTCACATAAAAAATAAAGTTTACAGTTCGATTGCATTGTTGACATTTTCCGACATCTTTGCACATACTCTCTACATACATACGTACGTACATATTTGATGATGATGATGAATAAATTTCTGTAACCACAATTAAGAAACGTTTTCTGTAAGGATTGAGAGTAGCCTACAGTGTACGCGGATGGGGGGTATTTTTGGAAATCGAGATAATATGCCTATCGGATTCCCCATCAAAAACTGCATATGTGCATAAGTTGCATGAGTTGCATAAGTTCCAACGCATACTCCTCCCTGGATTTTTTTCAGATCTGACTGGTAGGTATACCAAAAGATAGATCTCACTCTACTCTCGATACGAATTTTTTTAGATTTTTGAAATTCGCTTTCATTCTCGAGTTATGAGCTGTCAAAGTTGGCTGTTTTTATGTTTGGCTTAAGGCAGCTGACAGACAGCTGAATGAAATGAGTGCCTGCTGCACTGTAGGGGCCACATATAGCATACCATTCGATTCGTCTTCAAAAGAGCTATCGATTGCTGGCCACTGCGACATGCTCATGCCTGATTCACATAGTAAAAATGCCTTCACATAGGCGAAAGTCGCAAAAAGGTGTTATTTTTTTCATAGTTGACAACTTGCAGGCATATGACATACCATTCGATTCGTCTAAGCAAGATCTATCGATTGGAAACAATTTCTACATGCTTGTATCCAGTATGCCTGATTCACATAGTTCTTACATATTCACATAGGCACAAAATAAAACAAAAATGGGCTAAATGTAGGCATACATATAGCCTACCATTCGATTCGTCCTCTTAAGATCAATCGATTGCTGGTCACTGCGACATGCTTATGCCTGATTCACATAGTAAAAATACATTCACATAGGCTACATCGCAAAAAGGTGTTATTGTTTTCAAAATTTGACCATTTGTAGACATGTGACATACCATTTTATGTATCTGTCTTAGCAAGATCTATCGATTGGGAATAATTTCTACACATGCTTGTTTTCCAATATGCTTGATTCACATAGATCTAATATATTTACACATAGGCACAAATGGCTAAATGTAGCCTTGTGATATACCATTCAATTCATCTTGCCAAAGGTGTATAGTGTATCTCAAAAGTGTGACTAGTGCATCTCGTCAACTCGAAATCGGGCTGTAAAAATTTGAATGCATGTGTTATTCGCATTCACATTGGCTCAATTCCTCTCAAAACATAAAAATATCTCATATATGTACATATAATTCCCCTAATTTACAATGTATCTCGAGGTTCTGCTAGCGCATCACGTCAACTCAGAAGCTCAGTTTTCTTTAGATTTGTATGCATGTGTTAAAACAAGATCTATTGATTGGGAACAATTTTGACATGCTTGTATCCAATATGCTATTTTCTCATATTTCAAGTAGACGTGGCAGAAACCAGTGGAGAAGTGCTCCTAAGGAGCACGAAGAAAGTGAGCGAGAGGCTCACTAGTCTGCAGATGCTTATGGGGTTGACGGCTCAGAAACCAGAAGGTTCCAACCGCCCATTGCTGCCAAAACTTGCTACCCCTCCGAGTTGACAGCCTCTCGCACAATCTGCTGTGGACTGACTGGTGTGGGCATACTTTCGCACCTTCCCAATCATGGTGAACAAAATTCTTTCATGACTTTTGTTGCCTCTCGCCTGCTTCTGTATGCCTGATCACATGCAAAACTGAATCCAAACCATAATATTTGGTCATCTTAACAAGGTAATTATGTGATCATGTACATAGTGGTACATAGCATGGTGCAACAAACAAATTTGAGCATTGTTCAAAGACAAAAGAAAATGTTATTTCTTCAAGAGTACACATAGAACATACATGCCAGTAAAATTGCTTTTCTTGTTCATCCTGAACAACAACAACAACAAGTGATAATTTCAGCTGAAATTTCATGATTTCAAAGCCGATATTTTGAAGCAAGAAGAAACATTTACCAGATGTGCCAGGGAATCGAACCGGGATCTCATGAGTTGAAACGGCTGATCATAATGGAAATCATTATTGAATGGGTACTACATGAGAGCGAGTGCACATGTGAGCAAGAATAAAGCATACACATACATACACACTTATTCATAACACTGCATGGATCAGGCATACAGAAGCAGGCGAGAGGCAACAAAGGTCATGAAAGAATTTTGTTCACCATGATTGGGAAGGTGCGAAAGTATGCCCACACCAGTCAGTCCACAGCAGATTGTGCGAGAGGCTGTCAACTCGGAGGGGTAGCAAGTTTTGGCAGCAATGGGCGGTTGGAACCTTCTGGTTTCTGAGCCGTCAACCCCATAAGCATCTGCAGACTAGTGAGCCTCTCGCTCACTTTCTTCGTGCTCCTTAGGAGCACTTCTCCACTGGTCATGTAAAACACTAAATAAATATATTCCTGCTTTTTATCACTGCGAACTATCCATAATCTGCTTGACAACCCATTTATTGACATAGGCCTAATAGTAAATAAATCTTACCGTAAATAACAAAACACGAAAACAGCCACAAGACCACTACTTCAATACTCCTTCAACTTCTCTCATTTCGACATCTGCGCAATTTTCCACGAATACTTTTGATTTCTGAAAGTCCAATGCACTATCACCGCCTTCAGTCATCTCTTCCTTTCTTTTTAACCCATCGCAATTATCCCCTCTTAACCCTTCCTCTTCTTCCGCAACATTTAACCCCTCCTCTTCTCCTTCCTCAGCCTGGCCGTTTAACCCCTCCTCTTCCTCAGCCTGACCGTTTAACCCCTCCGCTTCATCTGCTTTTTGCGCACTTGACCCATTCTCT
Source organism: Epsilonema sp. ZAB3_2 (assembly GCA_030247985.1). Lineage (NCBI taxonomy): Eukaryota > Metazoa > Nematoda > Chromadorea > Desmodorida > Epsilonematidae > Epsilonema > Epsilonema sp. ZAB3_2. Next base: position 21,432 of record JASAMW010003765.1, read on the forward strand.
TCCTTCTCATCTTGCTTCGCTGTTAACCGTTCCTGTCTCTCTCGCTCCTCTTCAAGCATTTTTCTTCGCTTCTCTTCTTCCTCTTCTTCTTCCTGCAGTTGCTTCCTTCGTCTTAATTTCACAGCCGCTGCCTCTTCAAGCTCCTCCCGGGTAGGCTGAGGGTGAGCGTAGGTGGGAAACACTTCCGGACCTGAACAACACAGACAAAGAACGCGAGAGTTATGCCGCGTTCACAGACGTCCGTACATTCGTACGTATCAAGGAGTACTGTATGGTACAGTGGGGTAAAAAAGGTAAACCCGGCCACCTAAGCTCCTGTGAACTTGCTGTTTCAGCAAGTGATTAACCAAATAGCTCATTTGAAAGAGGAGAGTTCCAATTCCAAGAATCTATTGATATAATAATTGTCTCAATCGGTCCATTGGTTGCTGAGATACTTATGCAGCCCTGATGTAGGTGGCCGGATTTTCCCGTGCCCCGGTTTACCCCATAGCACCGGTTTACCCCGGTTTACCCCATAGCACCCTAGGTAGGTACCTCCTCCATAGATCGCGTTAAAGTAGTCCCAGGTATCGCGTGGAATGCGGGCGAAGCGATTCTGCACTGCGGCTCTCAGGTATTTCCGTCCGTCCGCTCCTTCCCGCAGCAGCTGAGAATTGTCGATCGGACCGGGCGGATCTGCAACAAACAAACAAATAGCAACTTGAAAGTGGGAAATTGTGTGACTGAGCTCATCCTGGCGTGTAGTTCAATGGTTAGGGCACTCGCCTGGAACACTACTATTCATATTTTTGCTAGCAACACTGTGTTAGAGAGTGCTTCTCTGGAAATGTACCTTAGACACTTTTTTATGGTCCAACAGCCGTTTTCCAAACATATTGAGACTTCCGCATTACGTTGCTGACCAGTTTAAAATTTAACCCCTCCTGTATGCTGAGATATGGCTGCTGATAGGCCCAATTTGCCCTCATGTGCCAGCCACTTTTTTCAAAAGTTCTTAACATCATTCTACTCCATTTTCTTCGCTGATTTCGGATTGGGGCATGCCCCTTCGATGTTTTGATGAATACACCACAAAAATTGACGAAAATGATCAAATTAGCCAAAATTACCACTTTTTGGACTAAATCATGACATATTCATCAAAATATTGAAGGGGCATGCCCAAAACCGAAATCTGCAAAGAAAATGGAGTAGAATGATGGTAAGAACTTGTGAAAAAAGTGGCTGGCACATGAGGGGCAAATTGGGCCTACCAACAGCCATATCTCAGCATACAGGAGGGGTTAAATGGCAAACTGGTCAGCAACGTAATGCGGAAGTCTCAATATGGTTGGAAAACGGCTGTTGGACCATAAAAAAGTGTCTAAGGTACATTTCCAGGGAAGCACTCTCTAACACAGTGTAGCTAGCAAAAATATGAATAGTAGACGTCGTGGGTTCGATTCCCTGCGTGCACATCTGGAAATATTCCTCTCTGGATTTTGTCAAACGTCAACGGAAAATACTACTCCGACACGACACGAAAAGACACGCACAGGCACGGGCACGCACGGAAAAGTGCGCAGCACGGGCAAAAACTTAACACACGAGAACTTGTGCTGGATATCATCAGCAGCAGCAATTTACCCAGCGCCGTAATGCTCTGACCCGCTGGGCCCGGGGGTCACCCGCGGGTCACCCGAGGGTCACCCGCGGGTCAACCGAGGGTCACCCGCGGGTCACCCGCAGGTCAATAATCAATAATCAAGAAATCAATAATTTTCTCTTTTTCCACTGAGCGCTTTTTTCGTTTCCGGATGACCTGCGGGCGACCCTCGGGTGACCCGCGGGTGACCCTCGGGTGACCCGCGGGTGACCCGCGGGCCCTGCGGGTCAGAGCATTACGGAGCTGGTTAACCGGCAGCAGCAGCGCAAGTTGCGGTGATAGTTGGCGTTTGGCTAGCGAACGTTTGATCCGTCACATCAGTTCCGAAGAATCCAGCCGCTGCGCCCTTCTCTAACGCAACAGTCACCTGAAGAAAAGGAATCGAATCACAGTACAATAAGTAGGTTGCCGTATTTACCGGTGCATAGCCCCCTACCTATGCATAGCCTACCTATTTTGTTTTGTACGGGACTACGGTAACTTTTGCACGCGATGAGGCTCAGACGACCACTCTTATTCTGTGGTAGTATTACCCCAGTCAAACATGCATAAGAATTGCGGCAGTGTCGCGGACTGTAGAGTACTATATGTAGTCTGACCAGGTTTAGAGCTTACTGCAGAAGCAGAACAAGTAATACTATGATTATTTTGGGTACCAGTGCATCAAAGACGACATTATTTCAACCTTTCAGCCAGTTCCAAATTCGCATTTTAGGAATTGGCGCGCATTCAAAATTGCGCGAGGTAGGGTACGTATGTACACAGTAAATGAATCAGTGCGACTGAGCAAGTTGGGTTAAAGGAATGTATGTAACATGAAACATTTCTGATCTGAAGAGGCAAGGGAGATGGTGCGCATCGATCTTTAACCATTTGACTACACACCCGGATGAACTCAGCCACACAATTTTCCCTTTTTGATATGTACCTGTCCGTTGGTGCAGGTGTAGGTAATGATTTCGTCGTTGACAGCGTTGGCCACGCCGGTCGCCGAAGTGATGGTGTTTCCGCTGCCGTCCACAATGGTGAGGACGTTTCCCGCTGTGCAGGTGGTAACGTCGAGGCCCGGCGCCGTGTTCAGGTTGTCCGTCACGCTGCCGCCGTTCGCCAGCGTCTGCGCCACCCCGCCAGAGCTGATGGCGCACGTGAGCACTACAGACCACATAAATAGAGGGAAAAAGTTTTGAAACATCAAACTCACAAGTTGACTGCTGCATGCTAACAATATGTGTGTACGTACCACTGATGTCAACTCGGTCTTCTGGGTCAAACTTAACTTGGCAGAACTGGCAGAACTTTTACGACGAAAGCAAGAAAGTGACGATGAGCGCGTAAGAAAAAACTTTTTTTCGAAGACTGCACCCCACAGGGTCGGCTGTAAGGTGAAACTCACCCAGTCTCCTCCCATCTTTAAAACAACACCCGTTATGGTGGGCCAGTCCAGTGCCGCAAGGCACGACCAACAAAGGCCCGAACCAGGGAAGGGTGTGGCACGAAGCCGTACAGCCATCAGCGACCACTGGTCGGGGTGTGCTTATTGCTAACCCGAAGGAAAGCACTGGTGCTTTTAGAAGCCAGCGAGCGGGCGCACCATACTGCCACTGGGATTGCCAGTTGCGTTAATCCCACTTGGCGAGAGAGAGTGTTTAACAAGAAACTCTACCTGTGGTGGTAGTTGTGGTAGTGGTAGTAGTGGTAGTAGTAGTGGCGGTGGTACCACATCCTCTGGCTTGGTGCACAGAGGTGGCCAAAATGGCGAAAACAACCAACAGCCCCATTGACACCATCAGGAATAGATAACATTATAGAGATTGATAACATAATATTATCTCATCCCCTCTCTATAATGTTATCTATTCCTGACACCATGATTGATTACTCTCGACACAGGCTAGATAGATCGATCGATTGGACTACTGTAGGCAACTGAATTTTTTCAACTTCAAAGAGAAGAGTGAAATTCTGTCTGTTTTTGCCTTTTTTATATTACCTTTTTTAATTAGTGAAATGGCGTTTGCCCCGAAGCCGAACGGAACGCACTGTCTGACTTCCGGGAAGTGACAGAAAAACGCGATTAAGTCGCTGGTTCATGTTGATTGATAGTCGTTTTGTCATGTCCTGTGGGCTGTACACATTTTTTATCGCTGTGTCCTTTTCTTTGGAAAAGATACTACAGTAGGCCTACGAAACCAGTTACCAGATAAGATACTACCAGTTACCAGATACAGTTACTGTAATGCCGCGTTTATAACCCCCCCTCGAATATAACCCCCCCTCGTATATAACCCCCCCTAATCGGTCACTGAGCTCATTTGCCCTCGTTTATAACCCCCTATCACAACCGCAAACGACAGTAAAAATCAATGCTTTTTGCATAGAAAACGTCGAAAAAAATTTTTACAACGATTTGCACCAAAAACAGTGCATCTGACAGCTTTCCTACACTACCCGACGAACGAAATTATGTCTCCTTGAAAAGGTTATTTTTTGGCAATTTCTGAGATGTATGTTTCAGTTTTCCAAGGTATCAGGTTATTGCCAGAAAACACCCCATAAGGTCAAAAATGAGCTCAGGAGGTCAAAAAACCCCGTATCGGGCGCTGTTGGAAAAAGCCCTCGAATATAACCCCCCCTCTTGTATAACCCCCCCCTCGTATATAGCCCCCCCTAATCGGCCACTAACGTTTTATTAACCCCCGGGGGTTATAAACGCGGCATTACAGTACCAGATACTACAGACGTGCGGCACTATTGTAATTTCTATCTACTGTAATTTCGCGGCAGAAACGTGACGCACCGATTTTGCTGTCGCTTTAACCGGCAGCAGCGCAAGTTGCGGTGACGGTTGGCGTTTGGCTAGCGAACGAATCATCCGTCACATCCGCTCCGAAGAATCCAGCCGCAGCACCCTTATCTACTCCAACGGTCACCTGTAAAAAGAAATACAGGGTGCCCCACGTAAACCTCCCTAACGAGTAACGATCCAGCCTTATAACTTCCGTACTAAAGTAGACAAGCTGAAATTTTGTCCCCAGAAACCCAAGAATATGCCATTTGTTGTGGCAAGATTTGAGCTAGATAGGTCAAATAGGGACGAAATTACGGCTTGGAAATTTTGGACCCTGTTTTTCGCATTTTCTGCACTGAGCGTGGTTTTGGGACTAAAATCTTCTGCTGAGCATGGTCAAGCAGCTCATCCAACATTGAAATATGGTGGAACAATAATGGCTGAACGTCATCACGGTCCAGAACACAAATGATTCAAAAATGTAGGAGTTATGTAGCTCATCACTGCCTTCAAGGGGCTGTCTAGGTCAATAGTGGCACCACTGATTTCAAAATGTTGAAAAACGTGGTCGCAACTTTGCAAGCTTGTATTTTCATTCCTACTTGACCTATCTGGCTCAAATTTTGCCACAACAAATGGCATATTCTTGGGTTTCTGGGGACAAAATTTCAGCTTGATATCTCCTGTAATACGGAAGTTATAAGGCTGGATCGTTAGGGAGGTTTCGTGGGACACCCTGTATGTATGTACCTATGTACCGTGTACTACGGTCTACAGTAGCCGGTAGGAGAGGATCGACTAAAGTACCTAGAGTGGGGTAGGGTGAAGGTGTACGTACCAGGAGTAATTCGGCCTCTAATTCTGTTGGGGTAGTTCTAGTTACATACGTAAACCCTCAAGCTTACGTACGTACGTGGTAACTTGAGGCGTACTGTATTTCCGCCCCAGCTTTCCATTTGCGTCCTAAAAATTCAGCTGCCAGAGGCGCAAAATTACTGTATAGGCCTATATGGTAAATATGAAGAGGTACTGTAAAGGTCGGTGTATAGCCCGAGCTTTTGTATTTCCCGATCCCGTGTATAGCCCGCCCAAATTAGCTGATCTTGTTTATATTGCCCTGCAGGGCTATACACCGACCTTTACAGTACCGGAAGCTGACAGACAAAGAGGTGAATTTGGCATTTTGTACCTCAGGTTTTTGTCGGCTACCCCCCCCCCCCCCCCCCCCCCGAATACGCATGCGTGCATTACCAATCCGTTGCTGCAGGCGTAGGTGATGATTTCGTCGTTGACGGCGTTGTTGGCGCCGGTCACCTGGGTGATGGTGTTTCCGTTGCCGTCAACGATGGTGAGGACGTTTCCCGCTGCGCAGGTGCCAACGGCCAGGCCCGGCGCCGTGTTCATGTTGTCCGTCACGCTGCCGCCGTTCGCGATCGTCTGCGCCACTCCGCCAGAATTGATGGCGCACGTGAGCACTACACCACGCATAAATAGAGGCAAACAGTTATGAAACATCAAACTCACGGGTTTTAAACCCTAAACAGTAATACTGCTGCAGGCTATGATGCATACATCATGTACAGTATGCTATGCAAATTTGTGTACTGTATGTAGTAAATGCGCAAAGGATCTGATCAGGCTGTTCTTCAAGTCAGTTGTGCTCCAGCTAGCAACCCCTCCTCCTAATTTCGGGTCGCTGCGACCAAAATGCGATCGCAGTAGTATCACATGCGGTCACATTTTGGTCGCATTTTTTCTAACGTATGTACATTTTTTTCCAAGTGCTACCAATGAACCTCCGATGGCGTTTTGAGCACTTTGTTGATTTTGTCAACGGGGTCGCATTTTGGTCGCAGCGACCATCGAAATAGAGGAGGGGTTAAAATTACGTGCAATGTACAATACAATACGTACACACCCGTTGTAGTAGTAGTGGTTGTAGTAGTTGTAGTGGTCGTTGTGGTTACTCCACAGCTGCGGACCAAAAGGAAGCGAGTCAGGAGAAGGAAAACAAGCAAACGAAGCAGTCGGGATCGAGACGACGTGCTTTATCTTCTTTTCAAAAGGCACAGTTAGAAAATTTCGAAATTCTTTGGAAGAGACTCAAACGACAGACAAGTGAGAGGTGATCAAAAACAAACAAACACGCGGAAGCCTCAAAATCGTTTTTGTAGCCCAAAAATTCCGCAATTTTTACGAGAAGGGACCTTTGCGAATATTGTTATATTTTTATGTGTAGGAATTGGAACAGAAACGCGATGTCAAACACCGACCTGCAATCTTTTGCATAATTATTGAACTGAACTGAACACAACGTGTGTCTTTCTTTTTAGGCAATATGGTGCGTAATTTTTGTCAGACCAATTTTCCAGCAAAATTATTTCATAAATGTGTGACCCCTGACTGCCCTCTTGCCCCTTGGTCACAGTGGTTTTATTGCCAGTCAACACGTACAGTTTCCTCGTCCGTCTTTTGTTCGACTTCACACAGACACAACACTCAGATCACCAGCAGAAAACAACGGCCTAATCAATCACTAGATTTAGTCTTTAATTCCCGAAAAAAATACAGGCCCATTGCTTCCTGTTTGTCTCTGTAACCGCTTTTCCCATCGTGTTCAGTGGGAGTTGCGACAAAAAATTCCCGACTGGAAATCAGTTGAGCTTCCCAGCCTTCTCCTTGGCAGATTGCCAGCATTTCCTCAGCCATTTCGCCGATGTAGGAGTAGCGCAGCAAAAGTTTTCCGGCGGGAGATTTCAGAAACTTCCGTGCGTCGCGAAGATATCGCTTTAGGCTGCCATTAGACGCTGTAGAAATGTTTATAGTCTGGCCAATAGCAGTTGGCACTTGGACTCAAGGTGCGTTGTGTAAACTAGATTTACAAATGCGGCGATTTCTGTCCATGCTTCATGTACTCCTATTTAGCAAAAGTACATGCAAACTACGCAACTCGCCTTGAGTCCAAGTGCCAACTGCTACGATCGGCCAGACAATACATCTTTTGTGCTCAGCTCAACCAACCAACCTCTCTAGAAAGGATACTGTAAAGTTTGGTGTATTACCCGATCGGGTTATAGGCCTACAACAATCAAAGCCGACCCATTTGCTCGGGGTAAACATACAGTACTCGATATTGGGTTATACAAAATATCGGGGTTATGCCGTACGTATGCAGGCTTTTTGAAGCATTTGGCGCGTGGTGAATATGGCCAGTTTGTACAAAATTCTAATATTCAAAGTCGACCAATTTTCTCGGGTTATATTCGATATCAGGTTATACACCAAACTTTACAGTACAACAAATTTCTCCTACACAATTTGTTGCGTCTAAGAGCGGCCTTTAGCAGAGATCGATTCGGATCCATGATTGCATCGGCCAAATGGCCAAACTCCGCCTTGCAATCCGCGTAAACAGAGGCGCTACCGCCGAACGGGATATTCCAATAAATGACGTCAAACGACTCCATATCTTCAGGGTCGAATGAGTCGAAGATATCCGATACTTTCGCTTCCACTTTCACATTGTGCAGTTGGGCGTTTCGCCGCGTATTATAAACGGCGGTTGGGTTGATGTCAGAGGCTGTCACCTAAAAAGCAAAAAATAGCTTAGGCTTAGGTAGTATGCATGCATGCGGACTTAGGCTTAGCTTATGGACACATAGGCTATAGCTATGGACATTAGGCCTAGGCATAGTAATGGAGAATGCCAATGGACAGAGCCTTAGGCTTAGCAATGGACATACCGTATTTTTGGGTGTATACCCCCCATTGTATATCCCCCCAGTGTATAACCCCCCATCAGACCTCTCGATTTTTGTATAGCCCCGGGGCTATACACCCAAAAATACGGTAGGCTTAGCCTTAGGCTTCGCAATGGACATAGTTAGCCTTGGCTTAGCAATGGACATAGGCTAAGGCTTAGCAATGGACATATGCTGATGCTTAGCAATGGACACAGGAGACGCAAGACATGATGGAATAGTCTTTAGCGCGGGTGTACTAGTATAATACAGGTTCGACCTGAACTCGAACTCGAAAAAAACCTTAATTTTTTAGTGAACCTGAAGTCGAACTCGAACTCAAATTGAAATTCTGAACCTGAACTCGAACTTGAACTCGAATTGTCTAAAATTTTGAACCTGTATTATACTAGGGTGTGGTGTAAGACATATAAGCACAAGGCAGTTTGAAAAATTGGGCAGCCAGTGCGTGAGTCGAACACGCAACGCAGAACGGGATTACGCCCCTATTAGCGCACAACACCATCTGACTGCACAGCTCAATTTCTCAAACTCCCACTTTTGTACTTTGGTCACCGGACTTGCACACGCTCTTTTGTTGGCACGCACGCACGGACGTGCGGCACTGTTGTTCTCTTGTGCTTATATGTCTTAATGGACACAGGCTTATAGGCAAAGCAATGGACATAGGCTTAGGCTTAGCAATAGACATAGGCTTAAAGACAGCGGGCACTCAGTTTTAGACAAGCTTTTTTATAATACCTCACCATGTGTACATTACTGCAAAACAAAGCTTTTTCCCAAAAAGCGCTTGTAAGTTTATAAAAAGCTCTGTGAACATCATATGTGTAGCGCGGAAGATGAGGGCTTTTCGTTGCGAGACCCACTTCGCTCTTCTCTTTTGCTAAAACACACACCTCAGACGCAAACGCGGTGGCTGCGGGTGTGGTGCGTTTTGCGTCTGAGGTGTGTGTTTTAGCGCTGCCCCATCTGCGCAAAAAAAGAGAAGAACGAAGTGGGTCTCGCAACGAAAAGCCCTCATCTTCCGCGCTACACATATGATGTTCACAGAGCTTTTTATAAGCTTACAAGCGCTTTTTGGGAAAAAGCTTTGTTTTGCAGTAATGAGGCTTAGCAATGGACAAAGCCTTAGCCTTAGAAATGGGCATAGGCTTAGGCTTAGCAGTGGGCATAGGCTTAGGCTTAGCAATAGACATAGGCTTAGCATTGGGCAGAGGCTTAGGCTTAGCTAATGACATATGATTAGGCTTAGGCATAGCAATGGACATAGGCTTAGGTTTAGCAATGGATATAGGCTTATGCTTAGCTATGAACAGAGGCTTAGGCATAGCAATGGACATAGGCTTAGGCTTAGCAATGGAGATAGGCTTAGGCTTAGCTATGGACATAGGCTTAGGCTTAGCAATGGGCATAGGTTTAGGCTTCGCAATAGACATACTAGGCTTATGTTTAGCAATGGACATAGGCTTAGGCTTAGCTATAGACATAGGCTTAGGCTTAGCTATGGACAGAGGCTTAGGCTTAGCAATGGACAGGGGCTTAGGCTTGGCAATGGACATAGACTTAGGCTTAGCAATGGACATAGGGTTATGGAATGGGCTTAGGCTTAGCAATGGACAAAGGCTTAGGCGTAGCAATGGGCAGAGGCTTAGGCTTAGCTATGGTAAGAGGCTTAGGCTTAGTAATGGACAGAGGCTTGCTTAGGCTTAGCAATGGACATAGACTTAGGCTTAGCAATGGACATAGGCTTAGGCTTAGCAATCGAATGGGCTTGGGCTTAGGCTTAGCAATGGACAGAGGCTTAGGCTTAGCAATGGGCAGAGGCTTAGGCTTAGCTATGGACAGAGGCTTAGGCTTAGCAATGGACATAGGCTTAGGCTTAGTAATGGACACAGGCTTAAGCTTAGCTATGAACAGAGGCTTAGGCTTAGCTAATGACACAGGCTTAGGCTTAGCTATGGACGAGGCTTAGGCGTAGCTATTAACATAGGATTAGGCTTTGCAATGGACAGAGCCTGAATCTTAGCAATGGACATAGGCTTAGGCTTAGCTATGGACAGAGGCTTAGGTTTAGCTAATGACACAGGCTTAGGCTTAGCTATGGACAGAGGCTTATGTAGCTAGTATTAACATAGGCTTAAGCTTTGCAATGGACAGGTCCTGAATCTTAGCTAAGCTTATGAAGGAAGGAATATTGCGAACACTTTCATCTTTCTCACCTGCAATCCCAGCAGAGCCGCTTCGCAGGCCAAGTAGCCGGCGCCGCATCCCATCTCAAGGAATCGCGCATCCTTCGCTTCTTCCTTAGCCAGCACCAAGTTGAGCAGATCTTCCGAAATCCCGAATTCCGCTTCCTCAGATCCTTTCACCACCCCACGCCAGACATGAACGACACCCGGGCGATTCACACACCATAATACCTTACCGTACAAAATAAAGGTCACACCCTATCGCCTGTCACGATAGTGCCACAGCATAGCACAGTGCCTCAGTTAAAGGCGCCTCTTCTCGAATTTCTTTTTTTGCGGGAAGAAGCGCAAGTCACCATCGCGACATGCAAAGAAATGTCATTATATCGTATCAGGGGTATGAATCGCCCTAATCGTTGGAATGCGTGAAAACATCGGGCAAAAAGAGGTAATCTCGCCCACGGAACGCCATCGAATGTTCGCCTTTGGCTCGCATCCTGCTTAACCCTTCGTATAAACTCATTTTCTGCAGCTTGATGAAGAAAAACGACGGTTTTCTTTCACAAAGAAATAATTTGCATTGCAAGAACAACAGCGCTGTAAACAACCGATACACAGTCAACGTCGTGGCATGTATGTGCGTGCAATAAACAAACACTCACTCTGCACACTGCCACATTATTTTAAAGCCAAAGCAACGGCAAAAAATGAGGCCTTAGTTACTGTACAATAATGTGTAAAGACGCACGTTTATTTCAACTCTTGAATAAATATTTATTTCAGCAACAACACGGGTACAGTACACTGTACAACACCCGATGGACTGTGTTACGTGTTTCGTAAAAGTTTGGGATGTGTCACAACAACACACTCGACTCAGCACAGCAGCATGTGCAACAAAATATGAGGATACACGATAGAGTAAGAACATACATATTTTACATAGAAAATAAAACTTACAGTTCGATAGCATTATTGACATTTTCCGACATATTGTATTTGCACATACTCTCTACACACATAAGTACGTACATTTGACCACAAAAACAAAGGAATTTTCTAATCGGAGCCTCTGCGCTAACATAAATTATACGGCGGCATACAACAGCTCTCAATCATGCAAAACACCGAATAAATAAATTTCCTGCTTTTTATCACTTCCAACTACCATAATCTGCGTGACAAACCATTTATTGGCAAGGCCTATTAAATAAATCTTACCGAAGACAACAAAACAGCCACAGGCCACTTCAGATTACTCCTTTTACCTTTTCTCTTCAACTTCTCTCATAACGACATCTCCGTAATTTTCCACCAATACTTTCACTTCCAATACTTTTCCACCTCCAGTCATCTCTTCCTTTCTTAACCCATCGCCATTATCATCCCCTTTTAACCCTTCCTCTTCTTCCCGACCATTTAACCCCTCCTCTTCTTCTTCCTCAGCTTGACCGCCGTTTAACCCCTCCTCTTCCCTAGCCTGACCGCTTAATCCTTCCGCTTCATCTTCTCCTTGCGCACTTAACCCTTCCTCTTCCTTCTCATCTTCCTTCGCCGTTAACCCTTCCTGTCTCTCTCGCTCTTGTGTTAACCGTTCCTGTCTCTCTCGCTCCTCTTCATGCATTTTTCTTCGCTTCTCTTCTTCTTCGTCTTGTAATTGCTTCCTTCGTCTTAATTCCACAGCCGCTGCTGCTTCAAGCTCCTCTCGGGTAGGCTGAGGGTGAGCGTAGGTGGGAAAGACTTCCGGACCTGAACAACACGAGACGAACACGATAGTTATTATGCCGCGTTCACACTAGACGTCCGTACGTCAACCCGTAACGTGCCCGTCCGTCCGTCGGTCAACCCAACCCCACGTCAACCGTATACGGTTTGACGGACGTACGGATTTGCGGACGTCTGGTGAACGCGACAGCATGCCGCATTCACTGACGTCCGTACACACATACGTAACATCCGTACGTACTAGGAGTACATGGCACCGCAAACGACTATGTACTCCTAGAAACGTATGGATTTACGGACGTCTGGTGAACGCGACATTATACATACTGTACCTATAGTGTACATCCCTACTCTGTTCTATACCTATACTAAACTTGCACACAACACAGTATATGAATGAACAATACCATACATAAATTCAACTGGTAAAGCTAAACACTAAACAGTAAAAATCCCTCGTTCGTAGCCCCTTCGTACATAGTATACGAGCATGAGGAAGTAGGGTACTGTGGGGTAAACCCGGCACGGGGTGAACCCGGACACCTAAGCTTTTCTGAACTTGCCGCTTCAGCAAATGATGAACATGGTAGCTCATTTAAAAGAGGAGAGTTCAAGGAATCGATTGGCAGAACACTTGTCTCAATCGGTCGTACGGTTCCTGAGATATACTAGGTGTCCGGGTTTACCCCCGTGTCCGGGTTTACCCCACAGTACCCTAAAAAATACAAACGTCCGTATTTTATCCATCGTATTACCCCACAGTAGCCTACCTCCTCCATAGATCGAGTAGAAGTACTCCCAGGTATCGCGTGGAATGCGCGTGAAGCGATTCTGCACTGCGGCTCTCAGGTATTTCCGTCCGTCCGCTCCTTCACGTAGCAACGGAGAATTGTCTATCGGGCCGGGTGGATCTGCAACAAATAAACAACGACTTGAAAGGGAGGGATTGTGTGATTTTGTTCATCCACGCGTGTAGTTCAATGGTTAGGGCGCTCGCCTGGAATGCGAGAGGTCCTGGTTCGGTTGGTTCGATTCCCCGGAATATCTGGCATATTTTCCTTTCTGGATTTTGTCAAAACGTCAACGGAAAACATATTGCTCCAACAATGAGTACTGAAGTAGCGAATAGACTGCAAATTGCGAAGCACGGGCAAAGGTTCAGCTACTAGAGAACTTGTGTTGAACAAATAAGCCACTCTCAGTAAATTGCCCCTTACCAACACAACACAACACAGCAGGTAGCCCAGTTATCCCACAGCACCTGACCCGAATTTGTAAACCAGGCCGTTCTTTCTATGTGAGGGGCCGGGTTTACCCCACCAATAAAAACGGCCGGGTTTACCCCACGATACACTACCTTCTTCATATCCGAAGACGAATTTATCCCATGCGTCCAGCCACGCGACAGAAATCAGTCTGATGTCAGCCAACTGATCCATGGGGGATTTGGCAGCCTCTCTTTCCAACTTCCTGTACGTATCCAGCTCGCTTTGTCGCTTCAATCTCAGGCGCTGATGTGAGGTCTGACAGGTAAGACAGTAGACGAGAGAGGTACAGGGTGGACCACCGCCGAACCTGCAACAATTATAGTGAATCAGAGCTGAGAAAATAGGAAAGGTGAGTAAAATAGAGAGCAGCTTGCTTTAACCCTTAGCGAGATTGGATCTCAGGTACGATGAGATCGCACCGATCTGACATCAGATCGTGTCAGATCTGACACAATCTGACATCAGATCTTGTCAGATCTGACACAATCTGACATCAGATCGTGTCAGATCTGACACAATCTGAGTTAGGTCTTGTCAGATCTGACACGATCACGCGTGGGCGTGTCGCATCTGACATGCCACGTCAGATCTCCTCAGATGGCGAGAAGAAAAAAGAAAAAGGAAAAGGAGAAGCGGCACGGCGCACGCGCGCAGGAGAAAAGGAAACTGTCGCTTCCGGTGGACGGAAAGCAAGCTCAGTGAGTGACGATAATGCCAAGCACTGGAATATGCAAATTCAGACCACTAGGCACAGCGCGCAAGATTGGCAAAATGCGGAACACATAATAGCAGGGTACAGTGAGTTAGGTACATGAATACGTACCCCGTTGTCAACGTACACATAAGCAGGGTTAGCAGGGGTAAATGTGGACCACAGAATAAAATGCGATAAACTCAGAAAACGTTTGTTAGACAGACAAACAGTTCATAAGTGTAAATAACAGGGTGCAGTGGGGTAAGTGTGGACGATATTTCCATTTTCATCGTGTGAAAACGCAAAACAAGGTAAGTCAGGGGTAAATTTCGGCCATGTTTTTGAAGTGTCCCAAGCCGGCGTACCTGTATTCCCATTTGCGCGAATTCAGCTGCGCATAGCCGTACCTATTATGAGTGGAAGAAATTTCCACTATTCCAGTGTCAAAAAGGCGCGTAAGTGCACGAGGTCTCAGGTGCACAAAACCACATTTTTGTGAAAATTTTTGCGAAAAAGTTTGGACGAAACCACAATAGAGCGACACTTCAGGTGACATGTCTACCTGCATACCCTGCATTCACATTTTGAAAACACGGTCCACATTACCCCACTGCAACCCTGTTTTACACTTTCAAAAACGTCTAAGTTTCAACATAAAAAACAAAATTGAAAAATGTTACAACTGCCACGCTATGAAAGATCCTGTATTATCACTTTCAAAACTTGCTCCGAATTTATCCCATTTTATCCTTCTGATCGCGAGCTGCAGTGTGGTCCGAATTGACCCAATGTACTCTGCTATTTGCACTTTCAAACTTGTTCCGCAATTCGCCCGTCATGCGGACGTCATGCGTAGAAGTGCTGTGCATTGGTCTGAATTTGCATATTCTGGCGAAGCTCAGCATATCGGAACTCACTGAGCTTGCTTTCCGTTCACCCAGCCCAAGCATGGACACGATGACGATAGCCACAGACTTTTCACGCCGAGGCCGAGCATGTTGGACGTATCTCGTAAATTTGAGTGCCGCACCACATTTACCCCTGCTAACCCTGCTTATGTGTACGTTGACAACGGGGTACGTATTCATGTACCTAACTCACTGTACCCTGCTATTATGTGTTCCGCATTTTGCCAATCTTGCGCACTATGCCTAGTGGTCTGAATTTGCATATTCCAGTGCTTGGCATTATTGTCACTCACTGAGCTTGCTTTCCGTCCACCGGATGAAGCGACAGTTTCCTTTTCTCCTGCGCGCGAGCGCCGTGCCGCTTCTCCTTTTCCTTTTTCTTTTTTCTTCTCGCCATCTGAGGAGATCTGACGTGGCATGTCAGATGCGACACGCCCACGAGTGATCGTGTCAGATCTGACAAGACCTAACTCAGATTGTGTCAGATCTGACACGATCTGATGTCAGATTGTGTCAGATCTGACACGATCTGATGTATATTCTGTATATTCTGTATTATGTATATGTATGTATATTCTGACAAATGAAATGCCGCTATGCTTATAGCTTATCTTCACAATACTGTTCATATAAAGAGTACTGTTACATTGCATCTAACTGCTGCTGTCGTGTTGGCAAAACATTATGCAGTGATCAGGAAGAATTCTGCAAATTGCCTGTGCATTCTTGGTATGGCATCACACTGTTTTGTCCACAAGGTCAAGCAAATTTTTGGTCATATTTTTACAACAATTTTTCTAAATGCTACTAGTGAACCTCAGATGGCGTTTTGGACGCTGTCGATTTTGTTGGCGGGGATCGCATTTTGCCTGGTGCGACATCAAAGTTAGAGGACGGGTTAAGGTGGTCCACGCGTTATACTACTTATGCTCTTGCTCTGTTATTTGCTTGGCCTGTGGGGTCCATATTGCCATTTTATTTTTCCATACGTTCTCCTACTGTAACCCAAAAGTCAACAAAATCGCATCTTTGTTCTTTTTTATCACCATCTTCTTCACTTCTGAACAACTTTCTTTCATTTTCACATCATCTTATGCATCTCCATAGTCAGACACGTCATTTCTGGTCCATATTCTCCCGTAAGTAGCACTCAAACTTTGGGATGCAATAGTGGCTACCTCTTTCCTTGCGCGTGTAGCCTGGAATGCAGGCACAAATTGGATGCAGGCAAGCTTCCTAAGTGAAACACTCATATGGCGGCTTATCAGGCACGGCTCCACAGAAGTTGTTGCAATCGGCTTTGCAATCGGGATTCAACTGTGTGTGCCCCCCACACCTCTCAGCACAATCGATGCCACAGAACAGGAGAAAAACTACAATGCTGATCATGACTTGTTGTCGTGGTATGGCCATCCTGGAACGAAGGGGTGCAATAAAATCAGCACAAAGGGCTGAATAGACCTGGTTCAAATTGTGCACAGCAAACAAAGGCACAGTCGCAACACCAGACCAGGCCCTCGATTGAAAGTAAAGTCTACAAATTTGAACCAGGTCTATTGGTTACAAAATGAAAACTTCAATTACTCATCGAACCTCGGATTCATTCACTGCAAAAATCGGCTTATTCACTGCAAAAAGTCTGCTAATTCTTCTCAACTGACCTGACAGACGATTATTGTGACGATACGGTTGAAACAGAAACGGTAGAGCAAAAGTATCCTGCATGTTCGTTCATTATTATTCTGTCTGTTCATTATTCCAAATCGACAGTTTTGCTTCTAATTATTCCATTTGGCGCACATATGTGGTGGGTCTGACTTGTGACTTTTCCCGTATAATGTACAATGCATGTGCAATATAGCGTCCAAAGCAACCAAGTGCGCATATCCCCTTAACTCGCCTTACCTACCGAAAACTGCAGTAGCTTATGTACGTATGCTACTATGTTCTAGCTTTGGACGCTATAATTGCACTTGCGCAGTAAGTCATGGAAAAAAGTAACAAGTCAGACTACCACATGTGCGCGAAATTGAATAATAAGAAGCAAAATTGTCGATTTGGAATAATGCACAGACAGAATAATAATGAGTGCATAGGATACTTATTTTGCTGTTTCTACCCGATCAGGCCAGTTGACAAGAAAGCAGATTTTTGCAGTGAATAAATCCGAGCTTCAACAACTTATTGAAGCTTTCTTGTAAGCCAGTAGATCTGGTGGATCAAATTGTGGACTTTTGTGCCTTCAGTACAAGGGCCAGGCCTGGTGTAAAGTGGAATAGTGAGTTCGTTTGCTAGACGACAATTTTTACCAGGTCTAATTATTCCTCTCAGCCCCTTATGCTGATTTTCTTGCACCCGTTTTGTTGTCCATTGTGCCTTTTCGCAAAAGAGAACCACTGTGAAAGCTTGTTTCAAGCGGACTTTTGAAATTAAGTTGTAAAACATGGTACGTAGGTGCAAAAAGCAAATTGGCATGAAAATACATGGGGGTTGATTGATGAAAAACTCACAAAAAACCGATCGCTCTTGGCTTTCACTTAAAGGCGGGGGGTAACGTTACGAACGAACAGGTATTTTCACAAATGCTCCCCACCATTGAATAGAGAATTTTTTTCTGCCCATATGCGTCATATGTCAAAATGTTGTAGCTCCTTGCGTTGTTGAGGTACGTAATTTTTTCGGCATCCATCTCCCATAGCTGTGAACCACAGTAAAGCGTCGAGGCGTACAGGTGACTGTCGTGCGTTCTGCGCGGTTTCGAAAACGGCTCTGTCATGGATGCTCTAAATGTCCGTGGCACAAAGAAACGAGAAGAAAATAAAAGAAAAAATTTGCAAAATAACACCATGAGCTATTGAGCAGGATTTATAAAACTATCGTCACCTACGTTCGAGCGCATTTGTTGCATCGCTTGGAAATACCGCGCAGAACGCACGACAGTCACCCATACGCCTCGACGCTTTTCTATGGTTCACAGCTATGGGAGATGGATGCCGAAAAAATTACGTACCTCAACAACGCAAGGAGCTACAACATTTTGACATATGACGCATATGGGCAGAAAAAAATTCTCTATTCAATGGTGGGGAGCATTTGTGAAAATATCTGTTCGTTCGTAACGTTACCCCCCGC
>JASAMW010003766.1:0-63497 GCA_030247985.1 Epsilonema sp. ZAB3_2
CTTTCTGGCACAGAGTTCTATCAATCCCGGCCTGGTGGCTAAAGTGAGGCGGTGCCCCATCCTGTTGCAAATAAACTTCCCCAGTCCTCAGCAGCAGGCCAAACAAACATATAACCGGCCAAATCTGCTAACATTACGAGATAACTGTCACCAGTGACTGAGTCGTCAAAGAACACTGGTCCAATGAGCCCTCTGGAGGAAATTCCAGCCCATACGTCATCCAAGGGGCATTGACAGCTCAACAGTTCGTAAAAATGTTGGGCGGAGAAAGGAGCAGGCTCAAGAGAACGAGGAAGGAAACGAAAATGCCAATTCGACGCCCAACTCTGTGCCAGCGCCTCAGTCTTGCCTGCGAAAAAGCTGCCGAAACTTTGACCGCTTACAGCGCTATGATATGAGGAGCTAGGAAGTTAAAACTTTGCATGCACAAAGTTTGAAGCCTTGGCTACTTGTTACAAAAGACCGCTTTTGAAATTGACTCCCCGCTGTGGAGATATAGACACAAATAGCCGGTGAGTATATTATGGTACACCCTGTATAGAGCGCTACTAAAGTGAGCTAACGACATCCTTTCACACGTACAAGTACACCTAGGTACATACCCTACATACCTTAGTACCCAAGGTATACCGGATACCCGAGGTACAATACACGACATACACCAGGGAAAGTTGTATGTAATGTACATTGTAACAACATTTTGTCACTAAAACAATAAAAATAACGTATAGGTGAATGCTACCCAATGAACGCTTTCCAGTTTCAATGCATTCTCCACTGTCTCCTACTACTGATGAGCCTTCTGATTTTGGCCCAAATGATAATAAAACTTCGTCAGCCCGTACGAACAAAACGGTCAGCACTAACGCTGGATTTGGAGCTTGAACTAAACGCAGAACTAGTTCCAGTACCCAAGAAAGTCAGAAGTACTAATCCGGCATATTCCAACACTGGCAGCTCAATTACAGACCAACAGTTGAAGTTGTTGTCGTCTTCTGTGATATTACCTAAGGAAGAGCCTGATGCCCAATTGATCAGATATTGGTCCCCAATTGTGCGAAAATATGGCAAAGCGTTCAGCCGAAGCACGGTGGAAGCATACGAGCGCATTCGTTCATACTACGCCAAGCAGGAAAACAATGAGACGAAATTGGTATTCGTATCCGCTATTTCCTCCAACCACTTCCAGGAAGCGAAAGCGATGATCAAATCAACTCAACTATTCTTCCCCCAGCATCTACTAATCGTCTATGATCTTGGTCTGAATGACACAGAGAGGGCGGAGCTCAAGAGCTATTGCAATGTCCAATACCGGCGATTCCCCTTTAGCCAGTACCCAGAAATGTTTAAGCGGTTAAAGGAGTACCGATGGAAGGTGGCCATCTGGGATGTAAGTAACCGTACGACGTACTGTACGTTAGGCTTAGGCTTAGGCTTAGGCTTAGGCTTAGGCTTAGGCTTAGGCTTAGGCTTAGGCTTAGACTTAGGCTTAGGCTTAGGCTTAGGCTTAGGCTTAGGTTTAGGCTGAGGCTTAGGCTTAGGCTTAAGCAACTAAGAAAGGGTCCATGGCATAACCAACCGTCAGAAATCTGGGTGTGCGTGAATTGCACATAGTACGTACATACACTACTCCTTTGCAGATGATTCTCCACGAATACCAGTCCTTTTGGTGGCAAGATTCCAGTGTTCAATGGCGAGATGGATTATCGAACAAACAGCTGTCGGGTCTGATGAATACCGCGATCACTGGAGTTCGCAGTCCCATCTTACTCGCTACTGGTTCCATAGCCAATAATTTCGCCTTGACTGACTATGGTTAGGGTGTCCACCGTAAAAACCAGATCGATATTATAGTAGTACTACCGGTACTTAAATGTATGACCCTGCCGTACCGTATGTCATTGCGGATCATGGGTAATTTGGACCGGGGTTAAATACGGGGTTTCCACTTTCCAGTTGCGAAGAAAGAGAAGGCAGTGGAGAGCTGACCGAAGCTACCCCCCCCCCCCCCCTGCCGGCCCAAATTAACCCTGCTTTTTCTTCTCCGTTTAGCAATGAAGGACTACTTTCCCACCGACGACTCACTGCAGCGAATTCAAGCCAACTGGCAAGCGACTCTGGTCTACGTGTGCAAAACCCATCTGTCCCTAGATTTCCTCAGTGGCACCTGCTGTGTGCGCTGGAGACGGATTGCATCGCGCACTGAGACAGAGGTGCGCTTCAGACATGCTCCGAGTTTTACTAGTCATTATTTCTAGGACCCATGTATTATTTATCTCGACACTTGAGAAAGCAGTGATCAAACGGTTTTTTTTACTGGAGGCAAGCTGAAGTTATCCATTGTGGAAGTTTTGCCGCTTTGCTCTCGTCACATAGTTCTCGAGATAAATAATACATGGGTCCTAGAATAATTTTGTACTTTGTAAACTCGGAGCGCGTCTGAAGCGCACCTGTAGCTCCAGGTGGCGCCAGCAGTCGTCTCCACGCACCGCCGCGCGGGCCACTTCGGGAATCTAGGACAGATAGTTTTTGCACACGTAGACCAGAGTAGTTGACAGTTGGCTTGATTCCTGCAGTGAGTAATTAGGTGGACATGTGAAGCAGGGATCATTTCCCACAGTAGCTTCTCCTCTCCGCGCTTTCGCTTTCTTCGCCTGGAAAGTGGAAACCCTATTAACCCCGGTCCCAATACCCAGGACCGCAAGACAACGGGGACCCAGCCTCCTACTGTACCATAGACTACTATATAACAAATCAACAGTCAAATGCACCCCTAACCATAGTCAGTCAAGGCGAAATAATTTGAACCAGAATAATGACTGTTTCAGTGATCGCGTATTCTCCGACACTTTTTTCGATAATCCGTCTCGCCGAGAGAACACTGAGTATGCCACCAAAAGACATAATATTCGTGGAGAAGTGTGCTGCAAAGGAGCATGTATGTATATATGGCATTGTGAGGAAATAGACGGGGATACGAATACCATAATTTTGGGTCCTCCCCCCTAGCCTAAACCTAGAGTTACCTACCTCCTCCCCCCCCCTCAGCCTAAGCCTAGCCTAAGCCTAAGCCTATTAACATACAGATACATTCCTACATCCCAAAGCCACGCACCATCGACTTCTTTAACCGCGACGATAAAAGAGAATCACAGAAACAGCAAAAGCTCCGCCCTCTATATCAACAGACTCAAACAAAACACTCACCCAATCCAAAAACAACACCCTTGTTCCTTCCTGCTTGGCGTAGTATGAACGAATGCGCTCGTATGCTTCCACCGTGCTTCGGCTGAACGCTTTGCCATATTTTCGCACAATTGGGGACCAATATCTGATCAATTGGGCATCAGGCTCTTCCTTAGGTAATATCACAGAAGACGACAACAACTTCAACTGTTGGTCTGTAATTGAGCTGCCAGTGTTGGAATATGCCGGATTAGTACTTCTGACTTTCTTGGGTACTGGAACTAGTTCTGCGTTTAGTTCAAGCTCCAAATCCAGCGTTAGTGCTGACCGTTTTGTTCGTACGGGCTGACGAAGTTTTATTATCATTTGGGCCAAAATCAGAAGGCTCATCAGTAGTAGGAGACAGTGGAGAATGCATTGAAACTGGAAAGCGTTCATTGGGTAGCATTCACCTATACGTTATTTTTATTGTTTTAGTGACAAAATGTTGTTACAATGTACATTACATACAACTTTCCCTGGTGTATGTCGTGTATTGTACCTCGGGTATCCGGTATACCTTGGGTACTAAGGTATGTAGGGTATGTACCTAGGTGTACTTGTACGTGTGAAAGGATGTCGTTAGCTCACTTTAGTAGCGCTCTATACAGGGTGTACCATAATATACTCACCGGCTATTTGTGTCTATATCTCCACAGCGGGGAGTCAATTTCAAAAGCGGTCTTTTGTAACAAGTAGCCAAGGCTTCAAACTTTGTGCATGCAAAGTTTTAACTTCCTAGCTCCTCATATCATAGCGCTGTAAGCGGTCAAAGTTTCGGCAGCTTTTTCGCAGGCAAGACTGAGGCGCTGGCACAGAGTTGGGCGTCGAATTGGCATTTTCGTTTCCTTCCTCGTTCTCTTGAGCCTGCTCCTTTCTCCGCCCAACATTTTTACGAACTGTTGAGCTGTCAATGCCCCTTGGATGACGTATGGGCTGGAATTTCCTCCAGAGGGCTCATTGGACCAGTGTTCTTTGACGACTCAGTCACTGGTGACAGTTATCTCGTAATGTTAGCAGATTTGGCCGGTTATATGTTTGTTTGGCCTGCTGCTGAGGACTGGGGAAGTTTATTTGCAACAGGATGGGGCACCGCCTCACTTTAGCCACCAGGCCGGGATTGATAGAACTCTGTGCCAGAAAGTGTGCCAATCTGTACCAGACCGCCTGCAGAAATGTGTGGAAATTGGGGGTTTACAAACTGAGCTGTTTTGATCCGCTTCTGATTGAGGTATCTCTTTGAAACTTTGCGTGCATAAAGTTTGAAGCCTTGGCTACTTGTTACAAAAGACCGCTTTTGAAATTGACTTCCCGCTGTGGAGATATAGACACAAATAGCCGGTGAGTATATTATGGTACACCCTGTACTTAGGTAAGTATGTACATACCTATCAGTTACGCGTTACTACATAGGGTGCGCTACTATGTACGTACATGTACCTACGTACTGTATGTACGTAATATTACGTACACTAAGGTATGGCACCAAAAAGTTGCGCTAACGTTATATGTATAACCACTGCTGACGCGTCCAGCGGAACGGAACTTCTGGGTGCTATTGATTTTGAAGAAAAAGGGCTAAGAAAGACTATCTGTTTTCAGGTATTCTGCCAGCCTTAAAAAAAAGCACCATACACACTAGTCGGAGCCATTTCATACGTTGAGGCAAATGGGGGAGGGGGGGGGGGGGGCAACCTACAACCCAATCTCTCCATAGACTCAAGAACAGCACCGAAAATCAACTCGCAACCTCAACAAATAAAACCCCCACCAGAAAACATACATACCAAAAATCCAAACACCCCTAAACACT
Source organism: Epsilonema sp. ZAB3_2 (assembly GCA_030247985.1). Classification (NCBI taxonomy): domain Eukaryota; kingdom Metazoa; phylum Nematoda; class Chromadorea; order Desmodorida; family Epsilonematidae; genus Epsilonema; species Epsilonema sp. ZAB3_2. The sequence continues at coordinate 5,039 of JASAMW010003766.1, forward strand.
TTATTCGGTCCCAGTATTCGGTGTACTTGCGCTATGATTCCTGAGTGTCGCGAGGTGGTTGTTGTCGTTGCTAATGCTACATATTTTATTGGTATTACGTCACAATGGTCTACAGGGATACATTCGTACGTACTAGGCCTACATACATTGTACATGCATACCTACAGTACGTACATATATTTCGAGGGTACCGTAGTGTATCAATCAACCGACTACAGTCACCGTGTATCAATCGACTGAAAATCCGAAGTCGCGAATTAAAGAATAATTTTTACGTGAAAGGCTCAAATCAAAGGCACTCACCGTGCAGTTGAACTTGAATAGTAGTTTGTGTGCTTAGTAATTCCGCGACTTCAGATATTTCTCTCATATACCGAATTATCGCAATGACTGACAAGGGTATAGGTGTACACGACATATACTGTTCACATAACGACCTCTCCTATGTATTGTACCTTAGAATGCCTAAACCTAAACACCTTTCATTTTCCCGGATTGCAAACAACTTTTCCAGCCCGATTTCGATAGCTCGGCCCAGTGGTGAACACGTCCTTTCGATACAGCTCGCAGATCCAGTCAGAATTTATGCTGAACCCTTTGCAGTTGGCGGTGTCCATGCACCGACTGCAGCACTCGTCGTAGTTGGATTGAAAATGGTAGGCGAATGGCCACCCTTTGATCGCCGTGTACGGATCACCCCCAGCGCAGTAGCAGTTTTGGGCTGAAATGTATGTACATTGTGTACGAAAGGGGAGGTTTTGGAATGGAATACATAGAACAAGGGAAGAGTCCTACGTAAAAACGAATTGTGCGATGATTATTGAAGGGTTCGCAAAAGCAATTTTGGGCTAAAATAGGTACATTAGTGAACAGTACCTACTGTACCAACGTACGCCGTACAATAGGGGCGGTTGAAATGAAATGAACCAAGGAAAAGAGCTAAAGGACCCCGACCCCCACTGCGGATGCAATTTTGGGCTAAAAAATACATAGTAGTGTACAAAAGGCGTGGTTGAAATGAAACAAGGAACAAATTGGACGTAGAAAGAAACGAATTGCGTGATAATGATTTATTGATTGTGTGGATCACGTGAAAACAAGGGGTTTGTACATAGATGCACACTTGAACTTTTGAATTTTGATTCTACATAAATGTTTTACCTTTGATAGTACCGAACAAGATGGAAGCAAGAATCAGGAAAGTAGTAATAACTTTACAGTTGAAAGCCATGACAGCTGACAGTAAGGTAGGTATGTATAACCGTTAGTTTGCAAAATAAACAACAGCAAACCAAATTGAAAATGCACAAAAGCAAGCTAACCTTCTCTTTTGAACGGTACAGTACTTACGTACGTATGTAGTTTCCCACATTCTCAACAATCACAGTACAGAGGACAAAACAACCGAACAGAAATTCAAAGTGTAGCCCAAACAAAGCAATACATATATTTTATTTGAAAAAGGTCGTCGTTAGCTCAGCGCTCATGAATTAGGATAAGGAAGAAGCCATATTGAAACCCGTTCAGGTCTTCAGGGGTACCTATATCCCTTAAAGGATCAAAGGTTTTTGGGGGTGTGATATCATCCCCATTTATCATCAAGATTTTTTTTTTAGTCGTCAAAAAAATGGAGAATCGTCCCCGGTTTTTGGAAAAATAGTCCGCATAATTCGACCCTTTTATCCACGTATTTTGGCAAAATCAGGTAACTCCAGGTGTGATATCCTCATATTTTGGTCATTTTTACTGCATATGTTGATTTGTAATGTAGTTATCATCATATGTTTGAAATTTATGATGATTTTTAAAAAATTTTTTTTGGGGTGGATTTTTTTTTCCCATAGTTAAGGAAAAAGTCGTCGTATTTTGCGAACTAATCAACATGACATTTTTTTCAAGTGAATAAAAATCAACAGATTCAAATTCAAGTCAACAAAAATCAACAAAATTCACACAACTCATCAAGAAGAGCTGTAGCAATAATGAATAGGCTTATCAATAGTACTGTCTGTTTAGGGGTGTTCTGGAGCCTTTTGAAAAAGTAATGCACCGTACACACCTTTTTTTATGGTCCGGGAGCCATTCTTCATACTTGTTGAGGCTTCCGCGAGTTCCGCATCACTTTCCAGGCTGCTGTTCCATTGAGAATCTACTGGAAAAAGAGATTGCGGTTGGTAGGCCTTGCCCCCCCCCCCCCCCCCCCCCTCCCCCACTTTGCCTCAACAACAAGTATGAAAAATGGCTCCCAGACCATAAAAAAGGTGTGTATGGTGCATTATTTTTTAACAGGCTGCAGAACACCCCTAAACAGATAGTAGTCTTTCTTGGCCCTTTTAGCCCTCAGCTCTTTCTCTTTCTTTCTCTTCGTTTGCTCCCAGTATCTTGCAATTTGTCTGTTGCATTTCTCCAGGTACAGCCGTCACACCTCCTCTTCTACTGGAGTCCACAAATCTGGTAGCTCCTTCTCTTGTTGCTCTCTAAATCACCCTTTTTGCGCTTTCTTTTCATTCCTCATTCTAATTCTCTATTCACCCGTTTTCCTCTTTCATTCACATTCACCTTCTTCATCTTTGTTCAATGAAATTATTTTATTTTACCTTTCTTATTTCGAAATCTTTAGCTTTTGTATGATGCGCAAGTTATATGACCAGGAAGATTTTGGCGCGCATTCAAAATGTATACGCACATGCCCTCAAAATGTGTAAAAAAAGGAGTAAAATTTCTAATTTGTGCAAAAAACCACGAAAAATGACATCAATGATGCACATAAATTTGCAAATGACGTCAATCATCTGTTATTGTTCCTTCACATTTGAATATGCATGCAATATATGCAACGGCAAACAAAATAGTTCACTTGTGCTCAAGCTGGATCCACATTCACTGATACCCTGCATATTAAAAATACGACGACTTCCTTCTCGGAACAAAATCCAATAGTCGCCTAAAAATATGATGACGGAAATTGGCTCCGGCGCTCCCGTCATTTTGAGCCGCACTTATGACGATATCGGGCGTGTCAAAATTTGTGCATATGTGGATTTTTAAAAATCTCTTTTTGGACGATTTTTGGCCATCACTTCTATACAAGTGATTTGATCCTTTAAGGGATATCTGTCCGCACCCCCCCCCACACACCCACCCGCCCCCCGACCCACCAACCCCCACGCCACCCACCCCTCACAGAGCAACACACCACCCACACACCACTCAACCAAACATAAAAACAACAACACAAAAACCAAAAAAAAACCACAATAACCATCACACACACCAACCCCACCAAATCAAAACACACCACCACATCAACCCAAACCAAACCACCACACCAAACCAACCAAATCAACCACATAACAAACCAACCACAAACCCAAACCAAACAACCCCAGACCAAGCCAACCTCCAAGCCCACACACATGGGTCCCGCCCTCGTTACCTCGGGGTGCATACCCTACGTAGTGTACAGCCTTGGTATGTACCGGTACTATTGCCGCTTGTACGCGCGTGTACATGTATCTCTCCAGCCGATCAGCGCGCGTCATTCCCGCCGCCGACACACGCATCCGACCGTCACAACCAGGCACCACAGCTCTTTCCCTTCAAACAGCATCTGCATGTTTCAATCGCACAGGGCTCTGGCCAGACCGGCGCGGCCATTTGCAAGACGAAATGGTTTCCTATTTTGCGTCGCGGTTTAGTTTGCCGACCGGTCTAGTCAATTATTCCCTCGGAGAAATCGGCCCCGTTCCCGCGAAAAAATCTCCACTCCTCAGCACGGCGCGCCACGAGATCCGCGCGCGCACGCGCGGCGGCGGCGCGCGCAACGAGCCGAGAAAAACGGCCACCAAGAAGCGGAAGGAAAAAATTGCCAGGCAATCGAGACCTAGCGCCTCCCACCACGGACACACTCAGACCTCAGCACACGATCCCCACAACACGACCCCGCCCCAGGCAGAGGCGCCTCATTGCACCTCTCATATTAGAAAAAAAATGCCAGCCACAATCAACCCGACCCTTCAAACACAACGCCTCCACCAACACACCGCGCCTCTCACACCACAAACAACCAAAAAAACCAAACCACCAGCATCACACTCAAACACCAAAAGCAAAGCCAAACTCCACAAACAGCTCCCTCTCCAAAAAAAAACCCCCAGCCTCTCATCAATCCCATCCCTCAAAAAACCACCACAACCAAACAACCAAACCACACACCCCACACCCAAGCCACCACAAACACACCACAAACCACACCGCCAAAAGCCCACAGCCAAGCAAACAAAAACCAATCCACACAAGCAGCAACAAACCAAAGAGGGGTAAAAGTTATGCGCGGAGTTCTGATGCTTTACCTATATCGGGTTAGCCCTCCGGTCTGAAGCATAAATAATCATGTCCGTCTGAACTTTCCCTTTTTTGACTTTAGAACAGTAATCTTCAGCATATGTGAATGAGATGAAGAAGACGCGCTGCTGGAGTTATGGTTATGAAGACGGCATCTCGTGAGAGCGGAGATCAAGTGGTCATAATAATCCGCCGCGCGTCTTCTTCTCTCATAATCTGCTGGTTTGTTCAAGTCAAGTCAGGGCAAGGTTAGGACGGAAAGTTTTTATGCTTTAGATGGAGGACTAGATCCGATTCCTATGGTGCACGCGCTCACTCGCGCGCAACTTTTCTCCCCCTCTTAATGGATGCCGTTCAAGTACGCGCATGTACACGCGCGTACGCGCGGCAAAGTACCTGTACTTTTGACCTGTAGGGTAACCCAGGTAAAGTTACCCATAATTTTACTCCCCCCTGACATCACTACTGCAAACTGTAGTGTACTAATGTAATTTGTTACCGGTTTATGTACATACGTAGGTATGCACCTAGGACCTAGGAAAAAACCCCTACCCTACATATCCCTTAAAGGATCAAAATCACTTGTATAGAAGTGATGGCCAAAAATCGTCCAAAAAGAGATTTTTAAAAATCCACATATGCACAAATTTTGACACGCCCGATATCGTCATAAGTGCGGCTCAAAATGACGGGAGCGCCGGAGCCAATTTCCGTCATCATATTTTTAGGCGACTATTGGATTTTGTTCCGAGAAGGAAGTCGTCGTATTTTTAATATGTAGGGTATCAGTGAATGTGGATCCAGCTTGAGCACAAGTGAACTATTTTGTTTGCCGTTGCATATATTGCATGCATATTCAAATGTGAAGGAACAATAACAGATGATTGACGTCATTTGCAAATTTATGTGCATCATTGATGTCATTTTTCGTGGTTTTTTGCACAAATTAGAAATTCTACTCCTTTTTACACATTTTGAGGGCATGTGCGTATAAATTTTGAATGCGCGCCAAAATCTTCCTGGTCATATAACTTGCGCATCATACAAAAGCTAAAGATTTCGAAATAAGAAAGGTAAAATAAAATAATTTCATTGAACAAAGATGAAGAAGGTAAATGTGAATGAAAGAGGAAAACGGGTGAATAGAGAATTAGAATGAGGAATGAAAAGAAAGCGCAAAAAGGGTGATTTAGAGAGCAACAAGAGAAGGAGCTACCAGATTTGTGGACTCCAGTAGAAGAGGAGGTGTGACGGCTGTACCTGGAGAAATGCAACAGACAAATTGCAAGATACTGGGAGCAAATGAAGAGAAAGAAAGAGAAAGAGCTGAGGGCTAAAAGGGCCAAGAAAGACTACTATCTGTTTAGGGGTGTTCTGCAGCCTGTAAAAAATAATGCACCGTACACACCTTTTTTATAGTCTGGGAGCCATTTTTCATACTTGTTGTTGAGGCAAAGTGGGGGAGGGGGGGGGGGGGGGGCAAGGCCTACCAACCGCAATCTCTTTTTCCAGTAGATTCTCAGTGGAACAGCAGCCTGGAAAGTGATGCGGAACTCGCGGAAGCCTCAACAAGTATGAAGAATGGCTCCCGGACCATAAAAAAGGTGTGTACGGTGCATTACTTTTTCAAAAGGCTCCAGAACACCCCTAAACAGACAGTACTATTGATAAGCCTATTCATTATTGCTACAGCTCTTCTTGATGAGTTGTGTGAATTTTGTTGATTTTTGTTGACTTGAATTTGAATCTGTTGATTTTTATTCACTTGAAAAAAATGTCATGTTGATTAGTTCGCAAAATACGACGACTTTTTCCTTAACTATGGGAAAAAAAAATCCACCCCAAAAAAAATTTTTTAAAAATCATCATAAATTTCAAACATATGATGATAACTACATTACAAATCAACATATGCAGTAAAAATGACCAAAATATGAGGATATCACACCTGGAGTTACCTGATTTTGCCAAAATACGTGGATAAAAGGGTCGAATTATGCGGACTATTTTTCCAAAAACCGGTGACGATTCTCCATTTTTTTGACGACTAAAAAAAAAAATCTTGATGATAAATGGGGATGATATCACACCCCCAAAAACCTTTGATCCTTTAAGGGATATGAAATGGTTTTTGTACTTTTCAAAACGTACAAAATGACACCTCCAGTACACTGGCGTTTCGGCATAATTCTTGCAACACACACCGTTTACTGGTCGTTTTTGGCCCGAAGTGGCTGGTGCTAACACAACAGCTGACTTGTATTCAAGCCCAAGCCGTAATATGTATATTTTGCTGAAGCTGAACGTTGAATGCGTGTGTACATGTACACGTAACGATAGATGACTCTGCGCAATTTCACAAAAAGCCGCAAAGAAATCTCTGCAAAATTATCGGCAATATCACAACACAGCGGATCACACTGATCACATTTTGGTGCACAACTCAACGCGCGGTACGCAATAGAGGCAGTCATTTTACTTGTGGATGTCGCACTCTTTTCACACAGGCATGACGAATCTTTATACACACATACTGTATCTCTCTCAGTCAACACAAACGCTGCTTGCTAATACTGTTTTACTTTACATACGCATATTTATAAATTGCTGTTTCCGTTCCTGTGAAAGTTGTTGGTCAAACTTCAAACCACATTGGCACAATCCCATCTCACTTACCAGTATATATCCTTCGGTTCCTAATCAATATTTCAAGTGTTTCTTTGCTGGACAAAAAGTTTGTTAATTTCTGTTAGTAGTGTGTGTATGTTGTACTCTTGATCTTGCTTGACCACTGTAAAAAATTAAAGAATTAGGCAAGAAGAAAATGCGTCCTCTTGTCTTGCTCGCAGTCACTCTTACCAGGGCTATAGATAGCCTATGAAAATCTGGGGCGCAAAAATCTTGGCTCGCGGAGCGAGCCAACGGGGTCTGGGGCGGAGCCCCAGCCGCCGGAGGCTATGGGGGTCTGGGGGCAGAGCCCCCAGCGGGGGTCCAGGGGGCAGGGCCCCCTCGGAAAATTTTTTCAATTCTAAGAGTAGAATCGCTCATTTTTCAAGCTTCAGAAACTATTCAAATTCAGCTTTAATTGCACAGTGATGGTACCTACATACGTACCAGTAGTATGCAAGAAGCCCGACATAATGTACGTACAAAACCATAAATATGCGCACGTAGATAAGTACATCGTAACCTTCCTGACCCTGTAGTAGCCCCAAAAGGCATGGGAAAGGCCGATTATGGCGGTTTTAGGGGAATCGAGCCCATCTTGCATGTGACTATACAACCAGTTGTAAAAAGTCAGGTGGAAATTTTGCGCCCCTAGCCGCCCAAATTTGGGGCGCAAAAAAATTCTTGGGGCGCAAAAGCGCCCCTTGCGCATACCTATCTATAGCCCTGCTTACCGCCAGCTGCCCTGCAATATTGCTTGGTAAGATCAAAAATATTCTTTGGTAAGGAGCTGCTCTACCTACTTTTACGGTACATACCAATTAATAGGTTTATGGGAACTAATAGTGCAGTATGTACTGCACAGTACATATTGTATGTACATTAGATTAATGTTCTTTTGTCTTTTACTAACATGTGTACTTTTAATAACTTTTACATACTATGTACATTTAACTGTAGGTAGGTACTAACTGTCAACGTGGAGCAGTTGCTTGCTACGTACAGCACAATGCAAATGCTAACGTGCAACAAATGATAAAGCCAAAACTCATTCACGACTTCATCAGTATCAGTACCAGTATCAGTATCAGTATCATAATATGTAATGCTCTTCTGCCGGCTACATCTGCATCTGCATGCCCTCTCTGTTGTCTACTCTTCAGCTGGAGCTGCTGGGACTGCTGGACAGGCTTGCCTATCAAAATTAAATTTTAATTTTAATATAATATGATATGATATAAAGACCCTCAATTTAATTTTAATATAATATAATATGATATAGTGATTAGACTTTTAATTTATTTTGATATATTGATAATTTTGATATAGAAAAACGAATTTTTATGCATCCATAAAGAACAGAATTGTGTACACATGGGCCTAAATAGCTTCGGTGAGGCATCAAACATTTCAATTTAGGTTGTTTCAAACACCATTATTAGTGAAATAGCTCGAAATTACTGTACTATCAAAATTAATTTTGATAATTTAAAATTAGCGCTTTTAATTTTAAGGTGGATACGGACCCTTTCCAAAATAATAGCGGGGTTGGGCACGGGCCCTTTATGAAACATCAAGGGGAGGGTGACTGGATGAAACGTCAATGTACTCAGAGGCAACTTCTACTGTGGCGTGAAACATCAATCTCACCAGTTTACCCGTTAGTATGGGTTTCTCGACGTTTTCTTTCGTTGAACAGAGTATACCATAGTAAACAGGCTATATGAGGTCCTATCTTCATCGATCTCTCCTGAGACAACCAGGGCGAGTTGGTAAACGGCGAAGTGCTTGTTCAAACGAGCATCACCTGAACTTTTCAACAAGCGTCTGTGCGCACTTTAAAACGGCCTCTATGTTGTGCAAACTTCGTCCAAAGCGTTAGCCCCGAATATAAGGTTTTTCTGGAATAACTTTGCGTAGAGGCAACGTAGAGGGGCGCCAGAGGTCTCGATCGACTCGTCTCAGTGAGACGAATCGAATGGTATGCTGGATGTTGAAATCTACCCAGCGGTTCGTCCTGTAGCGCCAAATCGCATGTTTTTGGGGGTGTTTTTGAGACGTCGTACTGCGCCAAATACAAACGCTTTTGGGCCGCTCTTTTTATGTATGGATAGACCTAGGTTGGGTCTACTATGAGAGCAAAACTGCATGTTTGTATCTGTCCTGTAGCGAGCGCAGCAGCTGCTCAAAGTTGGGTCGGAAAGACTCCGTATCTACCTTAATATAATATAATATGATAATAGCACACCCTGTTTAATTTTAATATAATATAATATGATTATTAAAATTCAAAATGGCCAAGTTAGCATTTATAATATGATAATTTTGATAATGATAGGCAACCCTGCTGCTGGACAAGCGCATGTCCATCAAGATTGTGGTATTGCCAACCAGTCACCACCACGACGACCACCCCATATTGAAGAACCAGTCAAAGCTGCTGCAGCTGCAATTGTCGGTGGTGAAAAAACCCAACCACACGAATATCCTTGGCTTGCGTTCTTAGGGACGGTCCAGTAATTACGTTACGCTCTGGACAAGGGTAGGGGGGTCTGACCCAAATGTAACGGAAGCGTAACGGTGAACATAGGGTAGGGGGGTCTAAGAACAGCTGCGTAACGTAATAAATTTTTTTACCAAAGTTTCGGCCTGATGTGTGACTGAGATCAACTTAATTTTGTGCGAGATTGCTAGATACCTACATGCACAATGGTACTATTGTATTGTTCATACACATTACAAACGTGCATACATGAAAGTAAAATTAGTAGGCCTATGTGCACAACTGCTATCGTAGCACAGTGCGATTCATATTTTAGGGGAAATTTTATTACGTTATGCCAATATACAAGGGTAGGGGGGGGGGGGGGTCGAACCAAAAACGTAACGGAAGCGTAACGCATAGGGTAGGGGGGTTAAAAATCGGGCCAGAAAGCGTAACGTAATTACTGGACCGTCCCTTATCAGTAAGTCACCCCTGCGGCCTTGCATCACACTCTATGTATAAAGTTCATCTGGCCACACACAAGGCGACATACCCATGACGCAGTCTATGGAAGTGCTAGTGCTATCGTTCCATGATTGTAATCTTGCACAACCCTGGCCTGCCTAACCTAGGGTACGTGCCAAGTGCCTAGTGGAATTTTACTGTTTTGTTATGCTTTTGTCCCAAAAGCTACTGGCATTTTGGCCTATGCATACCCCTGCCTGATTGCTAAAGAGAACCTTATTTCAATACTGATCTTTCGCAACTGCAGTGCAGTTGGGGAGATGAGATGACTGATTTGTTTTGGCATAGCTGAAATTTTCACATTACTTTTTCTAGGCAGGTAGAAGTGGTTGCACGTCAAGCTTGGTAAGGGTGTCTGAGAACATCTCCTATACAGACGTCGTCATCACAGCTGACCACTGCATCAGGTAATGAAGCCGCTTAATTTTTAATCACTGCTGTATCGCATGCAGAAGCAAGCATAGTGTGTCGCACTCCATTAGTTTTTTGGTTCACGGTCACTTCGTTGCGGGTTTTTTGGTTGCGGACGTTTGGTTGCGGACATTTCGTTGCCGCGGTCACTTCGTAACGAGAACTTTCGTTGCGAGAACTTTCGTTGCGGTTTTTTCGTTGCGGACATTTCGTTGCGGTCGTCGTCTGGTCATTTCGTAACGAGAACTTTCGTTGCCGGTTTTTTTTGTTGCAGGTCATTTCGTTGCCGACCATGATTTGGTCAGTTAGTAACGAGAACTTTCGTTGCCGTTCATTTCGTTGCGAGATTGAACAACGCCAGTGCACACCTTATGTACCTAAGCCTAAGCCTAAGCCTAACACTAAGCCTAAACCTAAGCCTAACACTAAGCCTAAACTTAAGCCTAAGCATAACACTAAGCCTAAGCCTAAGCCTACCACTAAGCCTAAACCTAAGCCTAAGCCTAACACTAAGCGTAAACCTAAGCTTAAGCCTAACCAGCAACAAAGTTCTTATACAAAGTGACCGAATTCCGCTTGCAACGAAATGAACGGCAACAAAAGTTCTCGTTACCAACTGACCAAATCATGGTCGGCAACGAAATGCACCGCAACGAAATGAACGGCAACGAAAGTTCTCGTTACGAAATGACCAGATGACGACCGCAACGAAATGTCCGCAACGAAAAAACCGCAACGAAAGTTCTCTCAACGAAAGTTCTCGTTACGAAGTGATCACCTCCGCAACGAAATGTCCACAACGAAAAAACCCGCAACCAAATAACCGTATCCCAGTTTTTTCTATAAGTGTGTAGGTATCAGTGATGTCAGAGTAAAATTTTGAGTTACTTTACTCGAGTTGCTCGGCTGATTTTGGGCTGAGTTACTTCACTTTACTTTACTCGGTGCAGAATTCCCTTACCCGACTTTACCTATACTCAGTCATAATGACAGGTTACTCGAGTTAATTTGCCACTTGCCGAGTAAGTAAAATTTTTACTCGAGTAAAATGTCCACGTCCTCTCAGCACTTACTCGAGTAAATTTACTCGAGTAAACGCATGCATAGGCGTACATTCAAGTATAAAGTGCATACACAAATGGCAAGTCGAAGAAGCCAAGCGATCTGAATGACAAAGGACCATTTATGCGACTCTTATAGTCTGGCCAATAGCAGTTGGCACTTGGACTCAAGGCGCGTTGCGTAAAACAAATTTACAAAGATTTACATAGATTTATAAAATAGATTTACAAGAGGCATGGAAATCTGCAGAAAATTTGTTCCTAGAAGAGGTACGTAAATTTGTCAAGCAAAAAGAGGCGCGTTTTATTCGCGAAGGAAATCGTAAAAAATTTTTTAGTTTCGCTAAATCTAAATTAAAATACAGTAACCCTGTTGGCGCGTTACGTCGTTCGGATGGTGCACTGACTACTGCTGATGTTGAGAAGTGCCAGTTGCTAAACGATGGTTTCTGTGGAGTGTTTACTGCTGACAATGGAACTAGGCCTGACTTTCCTAGGCGTGTGTCTGCTGACATTTGTAAAGATACTTTGGACCTACGCCCCCATGTTGTTTGTGCGGCCATTAAGAAACTGCCTAACAAATGTTCTAGGAGTCCGGATGGCTTTCCGGCATTTTTTCTCAGGTCTATTGTCAATTTTTCTTGCACAAATGCTGACGGTACGGTAGGAGCTCACGACATAGATTGCTGCATTTGTCACCCTCTTAGTATCCTATTGAGACAAAGTTTTGTTGAAGGCGCGCTGCCAAAAATTTGGCTGACGGCAGATGTAATCCCGCTATATAAAAAAGGGGACGTGACTGAAGTGCTTAATTACCGGCCAATTAGCTTAACATGTGTGTTGTGTAAGGTTCTAGAGAGTATTGTTAAGTCGGAAATGACGTCATATTTGCTTCAACATGGATTAATCACCAAACATCAGCATGGTTTTTTGGCCCGAAAATCTGTAACCACCCAACTTTTAGAATGTTTGGATTTTTGGACAGATGCTATCGATAACAAGAAGTGTGTAGACGCGATTTATTTGGACTTTAAAAAAGCGTTCGATAGTGTAAGCCACCCGAAATTAATCTTGAAATTGAAATCCTACGGTATTGAGGGACCCTTATTAAAATGGATTTCTGCATTTCTGAGAAATCGTATGCAGCGAGTATTTGTAGGCAGTGCTTTTTCTAGTTATCAGCCAGTTAGCAGTGGAGTTATTCAAGGAAGTGTACTAGGACCTTTATTGTTTTTGCTCTACGTGAACGATATGGTCGAAATTGTTCCACATTCCATTAGTGCTAAGTTATTCGCGGATGATGTAAAGCTGTATACTACTGTTTCTTCTGACATAAATGTGCCTAGTCCTCTAGTTGAAGCCTTAGAAAATATTTCTAGCTGGATTAAAACGTGGCAAATGAGCATAGCCTCTAGCAAATGTGTCGTACTCAGCTTAGGTAAAAAAAATCCGAAACGCGATTATTTCATTGACAATGCTGTACTACAAAATGAAACATCTGTCCGCGATCTAGGCGTCATAATGACCAGTAAATTGTCGTTTTCTGAGCATTGTGCCCGCATAAGTAATCTAGCATTGACTGCAGTTGGCAAGCTATTTCGAGTGTTCTCGTCCACAGATTGCTTTTTACTAGTGCGTGCTTACTGTATTTTTGTGCGGCCTATACTCGAAACTTTTCCTCAGGTATGGAACCCACTTATGAAAAAAGACATTCGCCGGCTAGAGCGCGTACAAATACGGTTTGTTCAACGTGTCTGTGCCAGATGTAGGGTTATGAACTACAACCATCCTTTTCCGTATGTGTCTCATTCATACCAAATGCAGTGCAAATTCCTAGGACTTCATAGCTTAGAATACCGCCGTATGGTCCATGACCTTACTTTCTGTTACAAACTTCTGAATGGCGCCACAGCAGTAAATTGTAATGATCTTCTTGTCGTCAATGCAAATAAAACCAGGGCCGGATCTCGTTGTAAACTTGCAGCAAAAAATTCTAACCTTGATGTTAGAAAGTTTTTCTATGGCAACCGTATTGTAAATTGTTGGAATCAGCTTGATGTGCGTACGGTTCGCTCCAACTCGCTAGCTTCTTTTTCTGCATCCCTCGGCAAACACTCAGAAATTGAGCCGCTCCTCCGGGTTTACAAATTTTAACTTTGCCTATTTATAGCCTATTGCCTAGTATAGCACTGTATTATACATATTTTTATGCTTGTTAGTTTGACAAATCTTCACCTAAGGTCTGTACAGCTTGTTCTGTGGTACTACTATGCTGTACGTACTATGTGTCCACATATCCGTACATTGTTGTGTAGTCTACAGTGCATTGTGCTGTTATAGACTGGTGTGTTCTCTCTTTTTTCATCTGCTTGTTGAATAAAGACTTTCATTCATTCATTCAAATGCGGAATTCTGTCCACGCTTCGTGTACTCCTATTTAGCAGAAGTACATGCAAACTACGCAACTCGCCTTGAGTTCAAGTGCCAACTGCTATTGGCCAGACCAAGACTACATAAGGGAAGAGAGACTATGCCAGCTAGTATTGGTGTCGTGTTTCATGCTACGGCCGTTTTGGTCCCAATCGGGGGCCCGGGGCCCCCGATCGGGGGCCCCTATAAAATGCATGCAAAAGTAGAAGCTGTTTTTCTTTTCGTTTTCTTTTCTTTCTTTTTTTCACACACGGGGCCCCCGATCGGGGGCCCAGGGCCCCCAATCGGGGGTCCCTTTCTCTATTTTACATCGATCTACGGGGGCCCCCGATCGGGGGCTCCGGGCCCCCGATTGGGACGAAAACGGCCGTAGCATTGAACACGACGCCAATACTAGCTGGCTTAGTCTCTCTTCCCTTATGTAGTCTTGGCCAGACTATAATAGTATCTGATGCCCAATTGCATAGGAACGTCAATTTTTGACATGACAGATGATGTGGCAAGCCGGCTGATTGCAATTATTACAGGTCAAAATTTTACCCGAGTAACTCTCACATGTATGCTTTACTTTACTCGGTTGAGCTATGAGCTGAGTAAATTTACTCAACTTTACTCAGAAGCCTAGGCTTCTGAGTAATTTTACTTTACTTTACTCTTTTCAAAAATGTCCGAGTTGACATCACTGGTAGGTATTCCTAAGCATATCATGCTGTATGGACGGACATTACATTACGTGTCAGGGGGGTACTGTAGGTATGTAGCCAACGAAAACCTGAGGCGTAAAAGACCAGTCCATCGTATATTCCAGTCAACTGCGTTATGTACTGTATGTACATATACGTACCACATTACATAATATAGGGTGTATCAGAATTTACTCTCCGGGTGTTTGTGCTACTTAAACTTCACAACGGAGTGTCATTGTTCACTGCGGTCTTCTGCAGTATGTAGCCAAGGCTTCAACGTTTGCGCAGGCAAAATTTCAACTTTCTAGGCCGACAGGAAGAGGCTCAAAACAGCTCGAAAAGGCTGACCTCAGAAATCGAGGATTTGCCTGCTATTTACCGCAATGGAGAGCATATTCTACCATTCCAAAGCAAATACATGTCAAAACATGTTCAAAATTCTATGCAGGATGCGCTAGAACCAAATCTGCTGTGGTATTATGAAGAAAAATTGAAAACTCAGCTGTGGAGAGCTAAATTTGTCCTTAATCCCAGGTTTGTCCCCCATATGTAGTGAAAAAAACGTAGATTTCTGTGTTCGAAAGTTTGAGCCTTCATAAACTTCCTTAGCAGAGGAACTATGGGGCTGAAAATTTGCCTGCTAAATTGTAGAAGCCTTAGCTACAAAATACAAAAGAGCGTACTGAATTCAATGCTTCGTTGAGGAATGAGAGGCACAAAACACCCGGAGAGTTTATTCTGATGCACCCTGTGCAACCACATATTTGGGCAGGCAGTGAAAGGCAAATGCGACAATGTGCCACGTCGTTCTGTTTTCCTTCACAGACGTCCGTGGAGTTGGTTTCCAATAATAAAAATTCTGCATTCTGCCGAAGATGTGACGGTGTCTGCGGGTATTCATGACCGATTTAATTTGACGGGTAACGAGCAGACCAGACGAGCCAGGAGTCTTCATACGCAAGGGTCAAAAACGATCTTCAACCACTACTTCAATGACATCGCCATTGTTGTGCTAGAACAACCGGTGCGGTTTAAAGGGGTAGTCGCCTCGTTTTTTGGGCATGGAGCTTGAAAGTATTGCGTACATACCTACTTACATACTAAAAAGACCAAAACCCAATCAACCATCAACCATCCAGCACTCTCTGGCACCTTCTTTCTCCGGCGGTCAAAAAGCAAGGGTTTTGGAGCTGGTAGTGCCGATTAGGGCTAGGGGTCTTCTCTTCTGCGCATGGTCCAGAATAAAAAGTAGTCTTCTAATGAAAAAGATCTCTCAAATGCTAGAAAATGTGTATCTCATGCGTTACTCGATACTAAAGAAAAATGTCGATTGAGCGTCGAGATTCAAACCGCCGCAATTTCCGAAGTATGTGGACCACATGGCTGACATAGTGTACTCATCTAAGTTGAAGCCTTGGCTGCAATATAGAAAAACTGCATGAAAATCTAAGGTGTGGCTCCAGAGTTACGTGCACGGAAAGGTGGACGGTTTATTATGACACTATGTAGTCAAGGCGATTGCCCCGTACCCACATAGTGAAGCCCATTTGTCTTCCGAACAGCGAACCAGAGTCCAGTGAAGACTGCATGGCAGCAGGATGGGGCACCATAGACAAATATGGGTCGACAGGGACACCAGCACGTGTGCCCTACAAAGTACCACTGTTTGTCCAGCCATCTTGCCCCAACACTGTTGGACGAGATCATATTTTGCTGTGCGCGAAGGGTGCAAAAGTTGGCCAAGGTATTTGTTCGGTAAGTTTGAAAGCCCTTTTTCTTTCTTCAACATCAGGAGCTTTTCAGATATTACCTAAATAAAGTTGTTTGTGTTAGCCAACGCCAACACTGGAGATATCGTATTATCAGGAGTAATATAAAAGGGGGAGTGACAAACGGCCGCTTCCATACAAACGGCTGATTTTCACACGCAAAGTTCGAAGCATTCCAGCGGTCGTAGAGAAATAAAACTGGCACCATTGAATGCGCCGATTCTTCTTCTTTCCAATGGTGTCAGTTTCGTCGAGGTCTGCGGCCTCCTTCCATTTTATTTTTACCGGTGAATAGAGGGTACTTTTGAACCTCAATTTTTTCTCGGGGAATGCTCTGGACGGGTATCGCCAAGTTTGGCGATCATCGCCAAGTTTGGCGATCACGCTGCTTTGCAAACCAGCCAGCGTGTATCGCCAAACTTGGCGATGATCGCCAAGTTTGGCGATCCTCGCAGCGTGCTCGCCAAACTTGGCGATGATCGCCAAGTTTGGCGATCACGGCTGGCTGGCTTGCGAAGATCGCCAAACTTGGCGATCATCGCCAAGTTTGGCGATACACGCTGGCTGGTTTGCAAAGCAGCGTGATCGCCAAACTTGGCGATGATCGCCAAACTTGGCGATACCCGTCCAGAGCATTCCCCGAGAAAAAATTGAGGTTCAAAAGTACCCTCTACTTCCCGCTAAAAATAAAATGGAAGGAGGCCGCGGACCTCGACGAAACTGACACCATTGGAAAGAAGAAGAAGAATCGGCGCATTCAATGGTGCCAGTTTAATTTCTCTACGACCGCTGGAATGCTTCGAACTTTGCGTGTGAAAATCAGACGTTTGTATGGAAGCGGCCGTTTGTCACTCCCCCTTTTATATTACTCCTGGTATTATGTATGTACACTGCTACTCTGCATCGGCTATACTTTACGTTGGGGTGTCGGTGTCCCAGCTAAGCCCACACTATCCATAAAGAAGCTTAGAGCTAAAAATAAGTACAGGCTGTTTAGCGAAAGCTGTCACCTCTAAAATGCTTATAACTTCTGAACCAATGCACGAATTTCGACCAAATTTTTTTCCATAGAAACTTGAACACATACCAGACAAGCATGCAAAATTTCATTGGTGGGTCTTAACTACGAAGAGAATTATGAAGCCTCAAACATTGGGTGTCAAAATCGGCAGTGGCGAGAAAAGCGCTCGATTTTGAAGTCCATAGGAAGGAAGTATGCTTTTCCGCTCCATTCAAGCATCCATTTGGACTTCCTCAGCATACAATGCGAAAACATAAAGGAAACAGTGCCGCCATCCCTATAAACCTGCTCTAAAAAAGTCTTTTCCAGGGTTTTGAAGACGGCTGCACAAGTGCAGGAGAACGAAAACGGGCACATCGAAAAATACCCGAAAAGGCGTCGCTTGTTTGTTCGTTAATAGTGCATGTACGCTCATAAAATTTTGCACGCTTGTCTGGTATGTATTCAAGTTTCTAATTAAAAAATTTTGGTCGAAATTCGTGCATTGGTTCAGAAGTTATAAGCATTTTAGAGGTGACAGCTTTCGCTAAACAGCCTGTACAAAATAATGTTTTTAGGCTGCTTGCTTTCTTTTGTAGGGTGATTCAGGCGGTCCCTTGCAATGCAAACGAGGCGACCGTTGGACAATTGGTGGGGCCGCCTCTTTTGTCGAACCAGAAAAAATTGGAGAGCAAGACCCTGACAAGAAGTGTGGCTTTATCAGCGTTTATGCTCGAGTAGTGCCGAATTTAAAGTGAATACAGAAGATCATGTGCGAGCACAGTGCTTTCAAATCCATATTGGAAGAGGAAGGCAAGTGCTAGTACTAGAAACAAAAACCATGTGAAAATAATATAGTAGTTATCAAAATGGATACATAGCATAGCACTTCTGTCTGTTATTATGCGATCGATGTTTGATAAAAAATGAAATGCTTTTTTCTAAGATATCCTTTTCATTTGCAGGAATACTTTGTTTACTAGTCTTACAAGCTTACATAGACATACATACTTTACGTAACGTCCTTCTCCTGTCTGTCAGTCTAGACTTTCTGAGCGTCAACTCTTAGTCACAATTACATAGCAAATGGAAAGCCATGAATGAGACAGCGCATTGGAGATAAGATTTTGGAGACTGCCAGTGTTTGTGGACCAGTAAACAACATGAGCTGTGTGTGGCTCCATCCAAGAATGACTCATACCCTGAAAAGAAGCACGGGCTCCATCTAGAAAAAACGCTCAATCATTTGAAAAGGGAAAATATGGTTTAACAATCTTTAATGCAGCCAACAAGGGAAATATTGATTAGAATATAGCTCTTGAATTGCGCTTTCAGATGAGAAATTCAATTCGGCCTGCCTAGAGTGGGGTGGATCATGACTGAAGCCCCCCCCATCTACTGGACAGGACTGGGGGGGGGGGGGGGGCCAATCCACAGGTACGTACAGTAAATACAGTACATCATACAGATACATACTGTACTAATGTAGATCTCAGTGAACTAAATTCTCCTATCCGGGGACAGCTATACTTTCTACCGCAAAAATGCAATGAATGGGACATTCAATTTCTTATTGTTTCTATTGTTTTTTTCCAAGTGAGCTGTGCTTCTGTACGTATTGAATCGGTGGACTGCTCATTGTATGTAGCGATTAGGAATAGTCATAGACGTCTGCTTCCCAGACACACATTAGTCACGCGCACGCCAACAAGAATGGTCCCACAATCATTCAGGAATCGTCCAGTCATCTTAACCCCAGCAGAGTTGGTTAGCACAACCCAGACTTCTCTGCTTGATATAAAAAATTGCCGAGCGGTCAGTGGTGTACACCTGTACTACCTACTTGTAGTTCACGCTAGTTCATAGTTGCTCAGTTCCACGGAAAATTGTACTTTTCCTACCAAACTCAAAGAAGTACCTAACAAGAAACATGCTTCTTCCCATTCTACTCAGCACTGTCACTTTGCTTGGTACGTAAGAGCCTTTGTCTTCAGTGTGTAAAACAACACCTGTATACTATCATACATGTGTATAATAATCAATCGTACATATTGTACTAGTATGTAAGTATACATACGTACAGCTACAGTACATTCAGTACCAAACTGAGTTTACTCCGAGCTTGGTCTGATCCTGATCTCGTTGGTCGCTCGTTAGTCGTTTTCTCGGAGCTCGTGTGTAGCATGCCATTGACTCGCCGAGCATATGCCCAGCGCATTAATTATTTCTCCTAACGTGGTGAATGGGACAAGAAGCCGCCTTCCACTTGCGTTCTGTTTCCAGTGAGAGCTAGTATGACTGAACAAGTGGTTCAAGATTGTGGAATACCTAACCGTCCAAAAGGCAGAGACCCACTGGTTGAAATAGTTGGTGGCAAGATTACAGCGCCACATGAATACCCCTGGCTAGTCAAAGTGGAGGTTCATGAATTGTGTACAGTACTTGTTTGTAGTGTGCCTCATGTACTGCAAGAACCACATTATGTACCTGAGCTTATCAATTACCATCCATGCGCTTTTTAGGTGGGCTGCACTGCAAGTTTGATCAGACTGTCCAGCAAGCTTCAAAAGACTGATATTGTTATCACTGCTGATCATTGTCTCAGGTTAAAAAGCGCCCTAGGCTGTAAAGAGTCATAGTTCGGCCCCCACGTGCTGAGATAAGGAAACACGCCATACACAGGCTGCACAGCACAATACGCTGGTAGTTCCGTTCGATTGCGAGGATGTGCAGAGCAGATCTGGAGTTTCTCACAGTTTGTTAGTTACCTCTCATACTCTTTCAGAACAAATAAGTCTGGCAACATTACCCTAAATCCTCCCCAAAGCGAGAAAATAATTGCTGGCGCCTATGACGTTGATCACCTAACTGGTACTGAGCAGCGCCGCATTTCAAAAAGCCTTCATTCGCCAGAGCCAAACGTCATCACTTCTGCACACACGCAATGGGGACAGTACAACGATATTGCAGCAATAGTGCTGCAGTCACCAGTGCTTTTTAAAGGGACAGTTCCTCCTCAGTCCTTTTAGTGAGTTTGAAACATATGCATAAGGCTAAAGGAAACAAAACCCAAAAAAAATTGAGTACCTTGGCACCTAAAAACCGAAAAAAACGTTAATAACACCTGACAAGCTGCTGCTAAAAAATGAATTTTTTGGAATGCATAGTTCAGAGGATGGTGTATTTGAAGATTGCAGGATATGCGATGTTGTCCCTTCGCGCCAAACATGATTGAAAAGCCCTTACAATAAGCATGGGGAAGACAGTGAAGGCAGCAGCGCTGTGTTTTGTTGTTTCTTGTACGTATCAGCTACCTACGTAAGGTACTGTACCTAACGCAACATAAGATTATGCAAATTTAACTCGTTTATTCTATGCCCATCTAATTCAAATTTACCCTTCTTACCCTATGTATACAATACCCCTTCCTATTCAACACAATATATAGGGTGTATCAGAATAAACTCACCGGATGTTTGTGCATATAAGTCCACAACGGAGAGTCATTTTTTACTGCGGTCTTTTGCAGTATGTAGCCAAGGCTTCACCAATTGTGCAGGCAAAATTTCAACCTTCTAGGCCAACAGGAAGCGACTCAAAACAGCTCAAGAAGGCTGACCTCAAATATCGAGGATTGCCTACTATTTTACCGGAATGGAGAGCATATTCTACCATCCCAAAGCCAATACCTTTTCAAAACATGTTCAATATCCTACGCAGGATGCGGCAGAACTAAATCTGCTGCGGTATTATGAAGAAAAATTGAAAACTCAGCAGTTTAGTGCTAACTTTGTCCTTAATTCCAGGTTTTTCCCCCATAGTGAGAAAAAACGTAAAATTCAGCGTCAGAAAGTTTGAGCTTTCATAACTTCCTTCTTAGAGGGACTAGGCGGCTGAAATTTTGCCTGCATAAACGTTGAATGAAGCCTTTACTACAAAATACAAAAGAGCGTACTGAAATCGAATACTCCGTTGAGGAATGGGAGGCACAAACACCCGGTGAGTTTATTCTGATACACCCTGTATACATAAAAACACAACGTTACATATGACCCTTGAGTACCAGGACGAGTCCCTTTATCCCTTGCATACCCCATGATGAGCAAATCAAACATGTAAGTCTTACGGCTGAGGCCGTAAGGGAAAAACATAAAAACTATTCTTGAGATAGGCGCTGAATGAATCTCATTGAGTGACTGTCCCTTTACCAGCAAGAATGTGCAGCCAATTTGCCTACCTGGGGTCGACACTAAGTTGACCCTTGGACAAGCCTGCACAGCTGCCGGATGGGGCTCAACTGTCTCAACTCGCTTTCCTGGAAAGCCCAGTGCTGTGAAGCTACAACTACATGACCGTCAAAAATGTCATCATAATCAATTCTTCCTCTGCATGAAAGGGGCGAAGAAAGGCGAAGGGATATGCGGAGTAAGGCTTACAATTAATTCACCTTTTACATAACCAGCAGCCTGTTGCAGCTTCGCAACAAAATATTTATATTCTTGACGTTGGTCTACTTTTCGCTGTTTTATTGCAAAATATGATTACTTTTACCATGGACCTGTAAGAAGCATGAAAGAAGCATCAAAACAAAACACCTCAAAACGCTGTTGTTAGCACAAAACACTTGATTTCCCTTGCTTTTCGCGATTATTTGTAGGAGACATACACGAGGGCAAAATGACGTTAGTGGCCGATTAAGGGGCAATACACGAGGGGTTTATACTTGAGAGGGGCTATACACGGAACATTACAGTACAAGAGTGCAAGCGGGGACGTTCGCTGATTAGCTGAATCATAAAGTGTCCTGAGAAATCATCCAACTTAAATCCACCATGCTATGCTTCTAGGGTGACTCAGGAGGACCTCTACAATGCAGATTCCCATCTAATGAAAGGATTGTAATGAGTGGAGTGGCACACGGTATCTATCCACCATGTGGAAGCTCATCTAGTATATACACCAAAGTTGTGTCAAATCTGAAGTGGCTGAAGAAAGTTGTCTGCAACCATAGTGCTTTCAAAGCCGTGGCAGATATGTGCCAATCTTAATTCTTCACAAATGCTTTGTTGTAAGCAGTTCGAGTTCAGTGCAGTCTGCATTCAGTGAGCCTATTTTATACGCATACATCATCAGTCATCACCCTTTGTTAGTAAATTAAAAACATATTCAGCTTGTTATTATTCACGCATACGACATATCAGTTTGTGAAAAAGTTTCTAAGTTTTTAGGAGGATATCAAGCTCGGTATAGCCTAAGTATGTAGTAGACTATAGATTCATAAGGACATGTCATATTGTGCAAAGAATGATACATAACATACAGACATACTGCATTGAAGAGACATATACAGTACATGCTTTATAGTTGACATACAGTATGCCAGACACGTCAGGAAGTAAACTAAAAATGAAAAGAAAAGTATTGATTGATGGAATTGCACTAGTGAATGTACCTACTAGGTTACGTACATACTTAGCATGGTCACGAGTCACGACCACAAAGGAGCTGACCCTTCGTGCCTCCGTTCCGTACTATATTTTTCTTCAGTGGAACTTCTCTTTGTGGTAGAAAACAACGTTGGAAAAGCAGCAGAAAAAGAGTGACCAAAAAAAGAACAGAAATAAAACAAATGGTGAGGATGATCCACGATGAAGAAGAAAAGAGAAAATTTTCTTTTCTTCTTCATTACACTCTTTTTCTGCTGCGTTCTAACATCTGACGTCGCTCTCTATCGATCAGAAGTTGCACTGAAAAGTGTAATACAGAGGTGTCAGCCTAAATGAGATACATACCCTACAGGTCAAAAGTACAGGTACTTTGCTGCGCGTACGCGCGTGTACATGCGCGTACTTGAACGGCATCAATTAAGAGGGGGATAAAAGTTACGCGCGAGTGGGCGCGTGCACCATAAATCGGATTAGTCCTTCATCTGAAGCATAATAACTTTCCGTCCTAACATTGCCCTGACTTGACTTGAACAAACAGCAGATTATGAGGGAAAAGACGCGCGGCGGATTATTATGACCACTTGATCTCCGCTCTCAAGATGCCGTTCAAGTACCCGCGAGTTGCTCGCCGGTTGCATGCGCGTTACTGGCAAGTCCAATGAAACGCGCGCAATCGTACCTGTACTTTTGACCAGTAGGGTAAGTACGTATTTAGCATAGCGCGCTCTTTGACTAGATAATGTACACATGAATCAATCTCAATCTTTTCCATCAGAGTCAGACATGCTGCACTGCACACCTATGTATGTACGTGTAATCCCCATTGTTTGTTGCCTAAGAAAACTCTGTCATTTCTGACTTGACTACCCCTGTCCCACCCGCCCATTTCCTCACTCCTGAAGGTTCATGACATTCTAAATGCTGTCTCCTGTTCTGCCCCATTGCCTTTCTTGCTCTCTGCTTCTGGTAGTTGATCCTGAAGCTGGCTTCCTTGATGTTTCTTTCTCCAGGGCATCCCAGGTGTGTTGCTTGTCATCGCTTTGTTGGTGTTGGCGTTGGTACTGGTATTGTTCCAGGGCTTGCTACTACCGGGATACATGACCCCAGAGTATGCTTGAGGGTCTCCATACCAGAGGGATCGCATCGCTTGGTGCACGCTTTTATTGACAAAAAAGTAGAGGAAAGGATTGTACGTGGATTGTATGGCTCTCATTGCTTCCAGTAGGCCAGGGACGAAGCCGAGCTTAAAGAGGGGGTCGCATAAAAAATCTTAGACTTCCACTAAATTCCATTGAACATAGAACATCGATTTGTCCATCCGTTTGGTATCATTTCTCTCTGTGTTCTGCGACTTTGAAGCAGTAACGCAAGTTTGGAAAAAGCCATACCAGACAAACTCGAAATTTGCACACTTGTCCTTTTACAAAAGCAGAAGCTGCATGCAATGAAAGTAAGTTTTTATGTGACTCCCCCTTTAAAAATCAGGGATATGTAGAAAGGGAACCAGTAGAGAAAGAAAATGACCGAGTTGATGGTGAACAGGTAGAGAATGCCCCGCTCTTTCTTGTCTATCAACTGCTGCTGTTGCTGCTGCTGCTGGGCCGGATTTCGGTACTGAAGATGAGGATGGTGATGTGGCTGGTGACAATTGTGATGTGTGGCCATCACCCGCGCATGCTGAGCCAGCTTGAGAAAGCAGCACGGGTAGAAGATGACCATTTGAATGGTCGGGATCACGTTCAACGCCAAACTGTACCAGCGAAAGTGGGCTCGCACCCCGGGACACATGGCCCACTGGTTAACCGCAGGCTTAAAGGGGGCTCAGGCAGAACAATTCTTGAATATTGGGATAATTACATATTGGACTATAGTCTGGTATCCGTTATATGTACGGTATGTAGAGAATGTAATGTACAGTATGTACCTGCCTCCTACGTGTTTCGTTTGCGTCAATATTTCAATTCCCCATAAAGGTAAGATGTTTGTCTGAACCCCCTGTAATGCACATCGCGATGGTCGGGATGCACATGGGTAGAGTGGCTGCAATGGACAAGATCCACGTGACCAGCAGCCAGCGCTGTGTAGCGTACACCGTCCCAAACCAGCGACTGCCTTTCAGCGGGAACACGATCACGCAGAACCGACTCAGACTCATGAAGGACAGGAACACCTTGCGTGCGGTTTCCGCAAACATGATGATCACGGATACCCACAGCCACTGCACTCCTGGAACAAAAAAACACACTTGCAACACATGTTTATTCCCCCTTTCTATTCACACTCTTTCTTGGTTGTGGCGCAGTTTGAAAAAGTGTTACCATTCACTCTTTTCCCAGGTATAGGGTTCTATGGGGTAAACCCGGCCATGGAAAAATTCGGCTACTTATTTTTCAGGGCTGCCTATCTCAGCAAAAAATAGACCGGTTGAGACAAGCATGTTATCAATTGATTCCTTGAACTCTCCTCTTTCAAATGAGCTTTATTTGGCTCGTCATTTGCTGACACAGCAAATTCAAGGGAGCATAGGTGGCCGGGTTTACCGCATGGCCCAGAGTACCCCCTATTTTGTCGCTATTTTTCTACCCTTTTCTGCCAGGCCGGCCATATCGAGAGCGACGGCAAATATGTGCGAGCACTTTTCCCTTGTGTATGTGACCACCTTTAACACATGATTAATACCAGAAAACCCAAAGCTTATGTATTACACTTACCGGCGAGTAATCCGAGAGGAACGTAGAAGATGCCCACCAGCGCATTGAGCAGATCGCAAGCTGAGAAATGCGCGAGGATGAGAAAACCGGGAACCTCGAGCAAGCCGCGTCGCTTTAAGGCCGCAATCATGAAGTGGTTGCCAACCACGGCTGTCACACCAAACAGCTGACTTCCGCTGATCACCAAAATGCGGCCGGCAGATGCGGGTGACACTGCAGTAACGTTGTCGGCCATCTTTTTTGAACACCCCGTAAGTTCTGGATACGTTTTGCAGTTCACAGACTACAAGATGTTTGTACACTGTTTGTCTATGTCTATGTACGGACAGCGGCTAATTACGTAGGAACTTGTTAGATTTTGTTCCAGGAAAGCCTTTTTTGGCTTGATTTGATTGAGTTTGCTTTCGCTTTTATTTGCTGTTGAGGAGGTGCTTTCGCGTCCCGGGTAAATTATATGTAATTTCGGGGTTTTCAAAATCAACCGGATTATTGCACCACTCAAATTGGGTTTGCAAATTTGGGTGTTACGAAATCGGAGTTTGAAACCAAACCAAAATACCGCTGAGTAAACCAAAAAATTGGCCGTTGATGATGGTTGTTCGCCTTCAATTCATGCAAGGTCGTTCCCTGGTTCGGACTTCGGGCCATTGTTGTGTGTGCCTTGCTGCACTGGAGACTGGAGAACGCTGACCCACCATACCGGTGGCTTTGTTCCCAAGGTGGGGGGGGGGACTGTGGGGTGTGGTGGAGGTTGGATTATAGTATACCAATGGTGTGAGGTCGCGGTCTCGTAAAAAAACAATGCTTTTCTTTTGAAGGATCTGGCGCTGAGCTACAATCATGTGGCATTGCTAATCCTCCCCGGCTTAGTGGCCCCTGGGCAGTTGTGACTGATGGCGAGCGATCTGCACCCCACCAGTGGCCATGGCTGGTTCGCATCATGGATTATTTTGACGCACCCCCGTTCCCGTTCTTGGCGCGATCCCCGGTGCACCCACACCCGCGACCTGATCAATCAGATTTAAGATGCGGTGGAAGTCTGATCAGAGTGTCGGAGGATGTGCGAATGACGGATGTTGTCATTTCTGCAACTCACTGTTTCGGCTGGTGGGGGTATACAGTACGTTACCTAAACTAAATTGGCAATGACGCAACTACACGTACTAAAACAGCCTATTTTTAGTGGTATCCTATAAATCTTGGTGTGCTCACCTTAGCCAGGTACGTATGAGAAAAACGCAATCTATCAAGAGAGGCGACTAATAGCGGTATCCAACCCACTAATACAATATGTTATGTACTGTACAGTACAGTGCGGAACGCGGTGAAAGTAGGAAACCGCGCGGTTTTCCGCGCCGCCCAATTTCGCGCGGTGTAACCCCGGTGACACCGCGGTGCAGGGAGGTGAAAATATCAGTCCACCGGGAAGACGGTCACTCAAGATGCTGGCACGACCGTTTGTTTACATTTTACTCACCGCCGATACACCGCGGTGTCACTGGGGAGACACCGCGGTGTCACCGGGGTTATACCGCGGTGTCACCGTAGTGACCGCGAGGTTTCCTACTTTCACCGCGCTCCGCACGGTACATACCTATGTGACATAGCTATGTATGCTGTCAGTAGGTAGCTACGTATGTATGACGCGAGATGTTTCAGAAGAGAGCATCTGGTGCGCGCCGGTGTCTATGACAGGAGGGAGTGGTGGAGTGAGGTTGAGCAGCATGCGCGTGTCAAAAGCGTGCATCGTGCCCCACCTTTGCCACTGGGAAACATGTCCGTAAATAACGACATCGCACTCTTGATCTTGTCGACTCCAGTGCATTTCTCATCCAAAGCAGTACAGCCAATTTGCTTGCCTGACAGCCACTGCATCAACAGACCAAAGGTCGATGAATACTGCACGACTACTGGCTGGGGCCTTATGAACATGAACCGGAGCTACCACTCCATGGAGATTCCCTTCAGACCGAGGCATGTATCGATGCCGATCGTAGAGTGTCCAGACCCCAAGAAGCAAGCGGGCTACATCTGCGCTGGTGGCAAACCGAATGGGACAGGAACAGAGGGTGCATGCGTGGTAGGTGTAAGATAATCACCACACCAGCTTCTGTTGTTTAGAATAGATTTACATACTTGCATTTTATAGATTTGCATAGAAAAAGTAACAATGGAGTTGAGACTTTTAGGGTGATTCTGGTGGACCATTGCAGTGCTCTTTTTCTCCAGAAAAGTGGACGCTCAGCGGTGTAGTGAGCGGGGCCATAGTTAGAAATTATGATGAATACCCATTTTACCCTTATTGTGGTGCCGGCGGTAAATACACGCGCGTTGAACCGAATTTGCAGTGGATTTGGGAAACCATCTGCAAGCACAGCATGTTCAGCGGCAGTGCAAAGATGTGCAACACGGTTTCGCAAAATGTGCAAAGATCCGAGTGGTTTGGTGGACCTGTCTAAAGAATAGTAACAGTTTGTGTTTTTTACTGTACATAGATTTAGGGTAGGTTTTCCAAGTTGTTTTCCATATTTTCTCAGTCAGTTGCCCATCAGTAGGGTACGTACATACCTACGTAAGTACTGTAATGTTCCGTATATAGCCCCCTCTCGTGTATAACCCCCCTCGTGTATAGCCCCCCAAATCGGCCACTAACGTCATTTGCCCTCGTGTATAGCCCCCTATTGCGAACCGCGAAAAGCAAGGGAAATCAAGTGTTTTTGCGCTAAAAGCAGCGTTTTTGAGGTGTTTTGATGCATAGAAGTTTATCTGCACCTCATTTGGAACAGTTCTGATCATTTTGCCAGTGACACCTAATCGAGGGAAATTTTTTAGTAGCAAAAATTTCACAATTTTTTAGTTGAAAGCTGCATTTTTGATAATTGGAGCTTGGAAACGTGCCAAATAACCACCATAAACGAATTCAGGAGGTCAAAAAACCTTACTTTTGGTACAAATGAAAAATGCCCTCGTGTATAGCCCCCCCTCGTGTATAACCCCCTCTCGTGTATAGCCCCCTAATCGGTGCTTACCATTTGTATAGCCCCATGGGGCTATCTACGGAACATTACAGTACATGTGTACGTACGAAGTTATACGGCAATTTTTGATTTTGTGCCATTGTTTCTGTCCTGCACTAACCATTTATTCAGGAGACAGAAAATAATAAAACTGGCTGAACACAAAAAAGCGAAAGTGCCTTTCTCAAGTTTCATACCAAGTGTTATATGTAGTGTATGAAATGGGGGTGGGATCGATTCAGCTTAAGAAACTGCATTGTAGGTAGGTTTACCGAAGAAAATTTTAAAGAATCTATCCTATGTACCGTTAGTACGTACATGTAGCCTTTAATATCATAAATGTATGTAGATTCGTCCACCACCATACAATACAACCACCCGGAAAAAGAAAAGTTGCAATGCCACAGAAATAAAGTCTCTCTGCAAAGATGTGAGGTAATAAGCCATTCCTTTGCACAAGTGACCTTCACAGCCACGCCTCATCATTTAGATGCCCGTCGCATAGGGTGGTATTACAAGGCGCTCTTTTGTTCAGTAAGTAGCAGAGTAAAGCGGGTAGGTCGCGTAGCATATTATCACGCAATTGCAATGCGTGTAGACTGCAGCTGTGAGCTACGTTGATGGGCATGTGACAAGAATTGCTGTCGAAAGGCATTGTTTTGATTATTGTTTCTTTGGTCATTTTAGACGCCCCTTCCTTACGTTGCAAGCAGCACGCGCAGGCGCCCTGCATCGAATATCAAACGCGCGCGCTGACTTGTGGCTGGCGCAGCCCGCGCGTCTTCTCTTGTTGGGCTTTTCTGCGGGAGCGAACGACGAGTGCACAAAAGAGAAATTCGTTTGCCCAGCCTTCTTACTGTAGCCGTCTATTGTCGTGCGGATTTTAGAATTGCATATTTTTGGGCAGCGAGCTTTCAACGCTAAGATGAAATGGTTTACTGGCCCGTTTGCGGTGTCTTTCTTGATGTCCTATTTTCTGCTCAATTTTGCATAGATTTTGACTGGACAAAAAGCGAAATACATCTTCTCGACGAGTTCTTTTCATTTCTCTGCAGGGAAAATATAGATTTTAGCGTTTTTGGCCAAAATTATTCACTTTTCTCTTTTCAAAATTACGTTTGCTTCTCTGGTACTCTGGAATAAAATCGCTTAGTTCCCACCACCAGCTCAAAAGAAAAAGCTTCAAAAGTACTTCATTTATGCCACGTTTTTTTTGGGTTTTCAGATTGGGTTTTGGGTTTTCTGCTACAACAAAGCTACTCATACATTGGATTCTGAGTTTTCAGTCATGAGTTTTGAGTTTTTTTGGCTACAAGAAAGCTATTCCAACATTGGATTTTGGTTTTCAGCCTGGGTTTTTGGGTTTTTAGTACATGTTTTGGGTTTTCGGCTACACTACTGGATGCATGCATTGTCCCTTTTCGGGAATGTCCCCTTCCGAGGCACACTGGTGTGGTTCAAAATGTGCACGCATTTGCTATGCATGTGCAATACATGTGCTTTGCGAATGAAATGAGGGACAAGGACTCCCAGTGAAAGGCAAGAACTTCTTTCGATCAATAGGTTGCAATTGAAAGGCGACATGAAAAGAAGGAATATGCTGAAAGAAGCAACACTCTGAAAAAGGAATAAGAATGAATGAAAAATGAATGAAAAATAAATAGGCCTATGTGTTTTCAATTTATTTGGGGACTTTCATCAATTATGTTATGCTCTAAACAAGGGTAGGGGGTCTGACACAAATGTAATGGAAGCATAATGGTAAAGCGGATGGTACAAATAACAGTTCACCGCTCATCACACCACCTGGTGACAAGTGCAGGCAATGCCTTGGCGCAGGTTCAGAGTAGTGGTGGGATGGGTAGGGCAAAAGAGGTTTTGGGTAGGTTTTCGGTAATTTTGGGTAAAAACTTTTGGGTACCTGTTGTTAGGTTTTTGGTAATAGCCCCTTGGGTACCAAAAATGTATTGACAAAACTGATCCAAGATTGTAATTTTATTACCATAGGGGCTGGATTCTCAGTTGCAATGAGGAAAAAGTGAATAAATAAGATCAAGCTAGGCAGAAATAGTTGAAATGATGAAGAAATATACTGAACAACAAGAAAATGTGAGAAAAATATTCATTTTTTGAACTGATCTAGAGGTTTTGGGTAGAAAATCTATTTGACCCAAAACGTTTTGGGTACCAGGTGGTTTTGGGTACCCATAAATACATCGCCTTTCAGTGGGAGTCCTTGTCCCTCATTTCATTTGCAAAGCACATGTATTGCATATGCATAGCAAGCAAATGCGTGCACATTTTGAACCACACCAGTGTGCCTCGGAAGGGGACATTCCCGAAAAGGGGCAATGCATGCATCCAGTAGTGTAGCCGAAAACCCAAAACATGTACTAAAAAAACAAAATCCAATGTTGGAATAGCTTTGTTGTAACCAAAAAAACTCAAAACTCATGACTGAAAACTCAGAATCCAATGTATGTATGAGTAGCTTTGTTGTAGCAGAAAACCCAAAACCCAATCTGAAAACCCAAAAAATTGGCATAAATGAAGTACTTTTGAAGCTCTTTCTCTTGAGTTGGTGGAGGGAACAGCGCGATTCCATTCCAGAGTACCAGAGAAAAAAACGTAATTTTGAAAAGAGAAAGTGAATAATTTTGGCCAAAAACGCTAAAATCTTTATTTTCCCTGCAGAGAAATGAAAAGAACTCGTCGAGAAAATGTATTTTGTTTTTTTGTTCAGTCAAAATCTATGCAAAATTGAGCAGAAAACAGCACATCAAGAAAGACAACGCAAGCGGGCCAGTAAACCATTTCATCTTAGCGTTGAAAGCTCGCTGCCCAAAATACGCAATTCTAAAATCCACACGACAATAGACGGCTACAGTAAGAAGGCTGGGCAAACGAATTTCTCTTTTGTGCACTCGTCGTTCGCTCCCGCAGAAAAGCCCAACAAGAGAAGACGCGCGGGCTGCGCCAGCCACAAGTAGAAGGCGCACAAATGTTCAGTAAGTAGCAAGTAAAGCAGGTAGGCCGCGTAGCATCTTTTCACGCAATTTCAATGCGTTTAGACTGCAGCTACAAGCTACGTTGATGGGCATGTGACAAGAATTGCTGTCGAAAGGCATTGTTTTGATTATTGTTTCTTTGGTCATTTTAGACGCCCCTTCCTTACGTTGCAAGCAGCACGCGCAGGCGCCCTGCATCGAATATCAAACGCGCGCGCTGACTTGTGGCTGGCGCAGCCCGCGCGTCTTCTCTTGTTGGGCTCTTCTGCGGGAGCGAACGACGAGTGCACAAAAGAGAAATTCGTTTGCCCAGCCTTCTTACTGTAGCCGTCTATTGTCGTGCGGATTTTAGAATTGCGTATTTTGGGCAGCGAGCTTTCAACGCTAAGATGAAATGGTTTACTGGCCCGCTTGCGTTGTCTTTCTTGATGTGCTATTTTCTGCTCAATTTTGCATAGATTATGACTGAACAAAAAAACAAAATACATCTTCTTGACGAGTTCTTTTCATTTCTCTGCAGGGAAAATAAAGATTTTAGCGTTTTTGGCCAAAATTATTCACTTTTCTCTTTTCAAAACTACGTTTTTTTTCTGGTACTCTGGAATGGAATCGCGCTGTTCCCTCCACCAACTCAAGAGAAAGAGCTTCAAAAGTACTTCATTTATGCCAATTTTTTGGGTTTTCAGATTCGGTTTTGGGTTTTCTGCTACAACAAAGCTACTCATACATTGGATTCTGAGTTTTCAGTCATGAGTTTTTAGTTTTTTGGTTACAACAAAGCTATTCCAACATTGGATTTTGTTTTTTTTAGTACATGTTTTGGGTTTTCGGCTACACTACTGGGCATGCATTGTCCCTTTTCGGGAATGTCCCCTTCCGAGGCACACTGGTGTGGTTCAAAATGTGCACACATTTGCTTGCTATGCATATGCAATACATGTGCTTTGCAAATGAAATGAGGGACAAGGACTCCCACTGAAAGGCGATGTATTTATGGGTACCCAAAACCACCTGGTACCCAAAACGTTTTGGGTCAAATAGATTTTCTACCCAAAACCTCTAGATCAGTTCAAAAAATGAATATTTTTCTCACATTTTCTTGTTGTTCAGTATATTTCTTCATCAGCTGAAGATAAATTTTCAACTATTTCTGCCTAGCTTGATCTTATTTATTCGCTTTTTCCTCATTGCAACTGAGAATCCAGCCCCTATGGTAATAAAATTACAATCTTGGATCAGTTTTGTCAATACATTTTTGGTACCCAAGGGGCTATTACCAAAAACCTAACAACAGGTACCCAAAAGTTTTTACCCAAAATTACCGAAAACCTACCCAAAACCTCTTTTGCCCTACCCATCCCACCACTACTCTGAACCTGCGCCAAGGCATTGCCCGCACTTGTCACCAGGTGGTGTGATGAGCGGTGAACTGTTATTTGTACCATCCGCTTTACCATTATGCTTCCATTACATTTGTGCCAGACCCCCTACCCTTGTTTAGAGCATAACATAATTGATGAAAGTCCCCAAATAAATTGAAAACACATAGGCCTATTTATTTTTCATTCATTTTTCATTCATTCTTATTCCTTTTTCAGAGTATTGCTTCTTTCAGCATATTCCTTCTTTTCATGTCGCCTTTCAATTGCAACCTATTGATCGAAAGAAGTTCTTGCCTTTCACTGGGAGTCCTTGTCCCTCATTTCATTCGCAAAGCACATGTATTGCACATGCATAGCAAATGCGTGCACATTTTGAACCACACCAGTGTGCCTCGGAAGGGGACATTCCCGAAAAGGGACAATGCATGCATCCAGTAGTATAGCCGAAAACCCAAAACATGTACTAAAAACCCAAAAACCCAGGCTGAAAACCAAAATCCAATGTTGGAATAGCTTTGTTGTAACCAAAAAAACTCAAAACTCATGACTGAAAACTCAGAATCCAATGTATGAGTAGCTTTGTTGTAGCAGAAAACCCAAAACCCAATCTGAAAACCCAAAAAATTGGCATAAATGAAGTACTTTTGAAGCTCTTTCTTTTGAGTTGGTGGAGGGAACAGCGCGATTCCATTCCAGAGTACCAGAGAAAAAAACGTAATTTTGAAAAGAGAAAAGTGAATAATTTTGGCCAAAAACGCTAAAATCTTTATTTTCCCTGCAGAGAAATGAAAAGAACTCGTCGAGAAAATGTATTTTGTTTTTTGTTCAGTCAAAATCTATGCAAAATTGAGCAGAAAATAGCACATCAAGAAAGACAACGCAAGTGGGCCAGTAAACCATTTCATCTTAGCGTTGAAAGCTCGCTGCCCAAAATACGCAATTCTAAAATCCGCACGACAATAGACGGCTACAGTAAGAAGGCTGGGCAAACGAATTTCTCTTTTGTGCACTCGTCGTTCGCTCCCGCAGAAGAGCCCAACAAGAGAAGACGCGCGGGCTGCGCCAGCCACAAGTCAGCGCGCGCGTTTGATATTCGATGCAGGGCGCCTGCGCGTGCTGCTTGCAACGTAAGGAAGGGGCGTCTAAAATGACCAAAGAAACAATAATCAAAACAATGCCTTTCGACAGCAATTCTTGTCACATGCCCATCAACGTAGCTTGTAGCTGCAGTCTAAACGCATTGAAATTGCGTGAAAAGATGCTACGCGGCCTACCTGCTTTACTTGCTACTTACTGAACATTTGTGCGCCTTCTATGGTATACAATTTTGCAGAGATGACTAGACATGATACTGTACAGGTGCGTACAAAAGCAATCAAGCATAATTCTAGCCATTGTTACTTCTCTAATTTCAGCCGTCTCATTTCAAAAGTTCAGACGTCTGGGACTTGGGTTTCCTTATTTGATTACATTTTGATCATAATCACGCCCTGTAAAGTTTGGTGTATTACCCTATAGGGTTTTAGAAACAAAGTCGACCAATTTGCTCGGAGTACAACACATACTCGATATCGGGTATTCACGGACTCGATATCGATAATTTTAATTAAAATATATCGGAGTATCTTACAGTACTTGCAATAGTATTTCAGCATAAAATATTATTTTATTCAGTATTTCATATTTTTGCAATAGTATTTCAGCATATTTCAGCATAGCATATTTCAGCATAGTTTGATGTATTACCCTATAGGGTTATACAAACAAAGTCGACCAATTTGTTCGGAGTACACATACTCGATATCGATAATTTTAATTAAAATATATCGGAGTATCTTACAGTACTTGCAATTGTATTTCAGCATAAAAACAGCTTTTTTGAATAGCATTTTTGGTGCGAAGAAAAAGCATTACTCTTACTATTGCGATTTTATGCGCAATCGCAATAGTAAGATTCAAAGTTGAACAATTTGCCCGGGTTATATTCGATATCGGGTTATACGCACACCAAGATCAAACTTTACTCTTTACATACGTATTTCTCCATTGCACTTGTCTTTATACTCTGTACTAACTCTAGAAAATGAATGGTCTGACCACGACCCTATTCGGGCTACTGATTTGGTTCAATTCCCCAGCACTTGCCAGTAAGATACTTATTAAAGGGGAACTATGGGTGGAAAGTTCGGGGTAAGCCTGCAAACATCATTCCATAGAGCATAAAAATGCTTCAAAACGCACCAAGTCCCATCCCTCTACGTTGCGTCGTTCTTGAGTTACAGACAAAACTGATCAGTGGACGTGAAACTCAACTTGAGAGCACGTAGCTCGCTAACCATTTCACCGATCGGAATAATTTTGCTACCACCGTGTGCTCCGTATTGAGTTCTACATTTTTGTTGTATAAAGTTTCGCTATATCTTCACTGCCTGAGGCAAAAGAAGCCAAAAAACGTGTGTTTTGCGCAGTTTAGCACAAATATTTCTTGGACCTACGAAATGTGCTAAACTGCGCAAAGACACACGTTTTTTTGGCTTCCCATGCCACAGACAGTGAAGATACAGCAAAACTTCATACAAAAAATGTAGAACTCATTACGGAGCACACGGTGGTACCCTAGTAAAATTATTCCGATCGGTGCAATGGTTAGCGAGCTACGTACAGTACGTAATCACAAGTTGAGTTTCCCGTTCACTGATCAAATTTTGCCTGTACATAACTCAAGAAAGACGCAACGTAGGGATGGGACTTGGTGCGTTTTGAAGCATATTTTATGCTCTATCGAATGATGCATGCAGGCTTACCCCGAAACTTTCCGCCCAAAGTTCTCCTTTAATTTTTCTTATTTCTCTTGCAAATTGTTTTTAGGTCTCTTTATTGACCAGAACCCAGTTGCGTTTAGACTTGGGTGGTCACAAGGTGGCCCCGTGGTATTTAAATTTTGATCGGTGCCAACGGTGCCGTCGACGTCATTCAGTCATCTGGAAGCGAAAAAGGAGCGAAGCTAAACGTCTTGCGACCACCCAATAACTAGTGCAACTGGTCAATACTCCTGCTGTTGCATGTATGTACGTACAGTACGTACAGTGTGTGCGTGTGTGTGCGTGCGCGCCCTAAAGCTGTATCGGGCTTAGAGTATGTCTAATTAACCAAGAAGGCCTAATACTTATTGTGTAGGAATCCGCGGCGAAACAAGAACTCCTAAAATTTAGGAGTCTGAACTTTCTCTAGTAGTTCTTGCTTTATTATCGGAAAAACCCGGGAATAATTTTCTCTAGTAGTTCTTGCTTTATTATCGGAAAATAAAGCAAGAACTACTAGAGAAAGTTCAGACTCCTATATTTTAGGAGTTCTTGTTTTGCCGCGGATTCCTACACAATAAGTATTAGGCCTTCTTGGTTAATTAGACATACTCTAAGCCCGATATGACTTGATGGCGTGCGCGTGCGTGTGTACAGTATTTTCGTATTTGTTCACTACATTAGTAAAATAGAATTTATCTGTGCAGTTCAACATGACAGTGTTAAACAACCATGTGGCATAGCCAACCTCCCAGCCAAAGAGGACCAAAAGGCCAATGGGCCAATGGTTGGAATCATTAGTGGTAACCGAACAGCACCTCATCAGTGGCCTTGGCTTGTACCACTCATGGTGGGAGGAAGACCCCGTAACTGTGGAGGAAGTCTAATCAGAGTGTCTGAGCATGTGAAGGCGACGGACATTGTAATCACTGCTGACCACTGTCGTGTGAGGTATACATACCAGGTGTTTAGCGAAAGCTGTCACCCCTAAAATGCTCATAACTTCTGAACTAATGCACGAATTTCGACCAAATTTTTTAAGTAGAAATTTGAGCACATACCTGACGAGCACGCTAAATTTCATTGGTGGGTCTTAAGTATGAATGGAATTAAGTACCGTATTTACCTGTGCATAGCCCCCCCCCCCCCCCCCCCCTATGCATAGCGCCCCCCCCCCCCCCCCTATGCATAGCCCCATATTGGCAAAACATAAAAAATGCCCTATGCATAGCCCCCCCTATGCATAGCCCCATATGTACTGTACAGTACCTGAACCTACCTACATAGCTGGTCATAAGCTACCCATAGCCACTCCCATACCAAGCTAAGATGCCTATAAGCCTGCTTAGGGGTGTATTGTACTAGAATAACCCTGTTTTGACCTCAATTATGCCCTAAAACACGTGCTTTTGACCTAAAAAATATGCCTCTGCGCACCTCTCAAAAACATAAAAAATGTCCTATGCATATCCCCCCCCTATGCATAGCCCCCCCCCCCTATGCATAGCCCCATATAGGACCTCTCAATTTTTGCATAGCCCCATGGGGCTATGCACCGGTAAATACGGTATGAAACCTCAAACATTGGGGGTCAAAATCGGCAGTGGCATGAAAAGCAGTCAATTTTTGAAGTTCATACAGAAGGAGGTATGCTGTTCTGCTCCATTCCAGCATCCATTCGGACTTCTGCAGCATACAATGCCAAAACGTAGAGGGAACATTGCCGCTACCCCTATGGACATGCTTGAAAGAGTCTTTTCCAGAGTTTTGAAGACGGTTGCACAAGTGCTGGAGAACAAAGGCGGGCACATCGAAAAAATGGGAACAACTGAAAAAGCGTCGCTTGTTTTCTCATGTACCGTACGTTGATGAAATTTTGCATGCTTCTCAGGTATGTGTTCAATTTTCAGTTTAAAAAAAAGTTTGGTCGAAATTCGTGCTTAGTTCATCAGAAGTTATAAGCATTTTAGAGGTGACAGCTTTCGCTAAACCCCCATCCAAGACTACTACATAAGGGAAGAGAGACTATAGTATGCCAGCTAGTATTGGCTTCATGTTCCATGCCATGGCCGTTTTGGTCCCAATTGGGGGACCGGGGCCCCGATTAGGGGCCCCTGTAGATCGACGAAAAATAGAGATAGGGGCCCGTGATCGGGGGCCCTGGGCCCCATCTGTGAAAAAAGAAAGAAATGGGTTCGTAGTGTTATAGGCAAATTCAAGTTTTTCATTAGTAAAGTCATGATGAACTGAACTCGCCGTTGTATAATGATTTGAACCCTGCATGTACAGTACACTTAGTAAACAGTGATATTATTATGTTAACCCTCATTTACATACGTACTTTCCAGTTTGCGTTGTCGCGATTGGGTTCGATCGATAGCATCTCGCGGTGTTTTGTGAAAATTTGTATCGGTGACAGCACGATGTCGAGGTCTACGTCATTTTGTTGTCATTATTCTT
The DNA here is from genome assembly GCA_030247985.1 of Epsilonema sp. ZAB3_2. NCBI lineage: Eukaryota > Metazoa > Nematoda > Chromadorea > Desmodorida > Epsilonematidae > Epsilonema > Epsilonema sp. ZAB3_2. The sequence goes on from JASAMW010003766.1 coordinate 43,243, forward strand.
CTTCTTTTCACTATATTTCCCCTTTTCCACTCCTGGATGACTGCGCAACATTGACATCGCCATCGGCACATGTAGGCGCTAAAAATAAATACATACAAGTACTAAGCTAAATCAAAGCTCAGTTAAGCTAAATACTGCAGGGTCGTATCGATCGATCAACCCAATCGTGACAGCGCAACTGACCCATACATAGATCTCCAAATGTCTTGTCCATTCGGGCTGGAGCATACGATATGAAAAAGAAGAACAAGTATGAACAACACCGGCAAGTCAAACAGTTCTTTTTCCCACCAGAGGACAGTGGCATCTGGAAAGATATTGCAATTATGGTGCTGTTGAATCCTGTAAAGTTTCTCACGAAGGAAGTGCAACCGGTGTGCCTGCCAGAGTCCGAGAAAGACAAGCCAACACTTGGAGAAAACTGTATCACTGCTGGGTGGGGCTATATGAATGTCAACAACAAGACCACTCTGAGAATACCGAAGAGACCTCGGGATGTAATGATACCAATCAAGAAGTGTTCAAATGCAACGATAAATGAGGAGTATATCTGTGCTGGAAGCTACCCGAATGGAACGAAGGATTCTTGTGGGGTTAGTGTACTTCTGTTAAAAGAGCATTTAGAATGTACTTTACCTTCCTAACCTAACAAAACCAACCTCCTCTCCTCCTAAACAGAATTACAGACTGTTGTAGGGTATGTACATTTTTTGAATTAAATACCTACCCTGTGTTTTCTTCCGCTTTTTTTCTTAAAGGGATCCACGCGGCGAAATTTAACAGGTGAAACTGCTATGCTGGGGTGATGTGATAGAGCAAGTGCTAAGCTTCATTTGATATTTATTTTTATGTTCGAAAATCGCTGGTTGCGCTGTTACGCAAGCTGTTGAATTTCTGTTTTGTACAGGTCCAGTTCAGAGGCCGATTTTCGAAGCTTTTGGCTTCTATAGCTACAGTAGAACCTATTGTATCTCTAGCGGGACGACAGATAGCTATATGTGATCTTCACATTTCCAGTTTGGTTTTCGTCCACCTATCTCATGGTACCTTGCTTTTATACTTTTAGCGAGAATTGATGTAGTTTTAAAAGCAAAACTCTTCGAATTTATTGGGTGGTCCACACGGAGTGGACAGCATTAAAATTCGAAGGAAAACGCGAATATCTACAAATTTTTCTTCAGCAGGACAGTTTTTTACATCGGAGAAAGATAATAGAAGGGGGATCCCACACAATGGTGAAACAAATTATTGAAAAATGTGAAATATTGGCCGAGTTATGGCGCAAAAGGAGCGACTTTTGGCCTCTGAACTGGATCCTGAACAAAAACTGAAACTTCAGCAGTTTCTAGCAGCGCAACCAGCAATTTCAGAAATACAATATATTTATGTAGGCCTACATCAAATGAAAGCTTAGAACTTGCTCAATCACCCCACACCCCAGCATAGTAGCTCCACCGCTTGGATTTCGCCGCGTGGATTCCCTTTAAGGGTGATTCAGGTGGCCCCTTCCAATGTCAGCTGCATCCTGGAAGGTGGACTCTCAGCGCCGTAGTCAGTCGCGCTGTTGCCGGGAAGCATCCTTATCCTCTGCCATACATGTGCGGAGCTGGAGGCATGTATACTCGAGTCGCTTTGAACTTGAAATGGATATGGGACACCATCTGCAAGCACAGTGTCTTCAGAAGCCAAGCCAAGCAGTGCGAGAAAATGAATGAAAATGTTGGCTAGTACTTGACTTTCAGCATAACCCCTAAAGCACTGAAATGCTCATTTTGGGCTTTTCCACAAAATCTGTTTGACAGCGAGTTTTGGATCTTGTTGTAGAATAAAGGGCTGTTTTTGCCCTTACGGCCTCGGCCGTAAGGACTACCACATTAGGTTGCCTTAATCATAGGGGTATAGGGACCCTACGTAGTATGCTGTAGGATAGGGTTACATACTGTGTAGGTATAGGACAAATTTCAAATTTCAAATTGGCGATCCTATGTGGCGGCAATACGTCCCATTGCAAAGTTTCGTTGACGTTTTCGATATTTTTGCGAAAAATTTGGTCGACCCCGGGTTCGAACCTAAGCCGGGCCTATCCCGTAGGATCAGAAGACGAAAGCTCTATCGCCTACACCATCGCGACGAACTGGGCAAACAAATAAAACAGAGGATATGTACTTGAGCTGAGTGAGAGGGAGTAATTTGCATATATAGGGCAAATAGTAAAAGATGTGGTTTGGGGGATTAATTTGCATATGGAATGTCGACTTTTGAGACAAGAATAATTTACATGGAAAGAGCAGTGTGTTAAAGAGTGGAATTTGCATACGAAAAATAAAAATGTGATGAAAATTGAGACACGTCACAGACTAGAGTTATTTTGAGCTTTTGCTCTGTTGCTGAGCGGCGGCGCATTGCATTGAAGAATCACAGGGGAAAAATTGTGCATAGTCATTGAGAAAGGAAAGGATTTTCTGCTGAAAGAATCGTATCTTCAACAGCAATTCAAAAGGAGAACTCTCTTTTGGAAGGAGTGCGTGTTCAAGAGCGATTCAAAACAATGCTTGGAATACTGTGGATGAAGAACATCTCAAATGGCAGGAAAGAAAAAGCAGGTAATTTTGAAAATAAGCTCTGCAGCAGACACGTACAGTACTAATAGCTGTACAATAGATTCATTTCTGGATTGTGTGCATTTTGCAATAGCTAAGCCAAAAAGTATATAATTCTGCTTAGGGAAAGAATGGACGACATGTAAATGAAACAGAGCATCCCTGTCAGATATTCGCCCCAATTTTTTTGGGGTTTTGAAATATCCAATTGTTTGGATACCCAACTATTTGGTTTCGAAAAAACCCAATGTAATGGTTTCATACTGGTGAGTATATTATGGAACACCCTGTACACGTTTCTTACACAGGTACGGACACAGGTACGTGATGTGTTGTACATACATACAGTAGTTTATACATACATTTGATACTATTAGAATGCGGACGTTGCATACCAACGGTATGCCAACAGGAAGTAGCGCTCCCGGCGTACATCCGCCGCCAAATAAATCAGTTTGCTCCTTTCTTCTTTCTCCTGTTCACTCGCCATACCACTTCGCTCTACTCTACCTTCTGCCCAACATATCATTGGCGACACCCTGAGGATTCTACCAACCCAGGCGGACCAAGAAACCCCAAGGAAGCTAGGGAGGACCCTGCGGGCCCCGGAGAAGAGGAGCCGCCTCCGGCCGGCGACAGGAGGGACCACCGGTGGACCTGGGCACCCCAGGAGGACGCAGTACCTACGGCCAGGAGAAGCAGCCAAGCCAGGGACTAGCAATGCGAGGACCATGGCACTGGCAGGCTTCCAACTTCCACTTCACCCCACCCAAGCCAAGCATGGTTGCGCCATGACTCAAGGTCGCCTTCGCGAGCAGAGCTTCAATGGTCCAGGCGGAGTCAGCAAACCCTGCAGAATGGACCCAATCAAGCCAACCCTCAACCGCTCGATGGCATCCCCGATGCGTCTACTGTCTACTCCCTACGGAGATGGAGGCCAGCTCACCCGGCGGTGCAGCATCACTGCCAAGACCAAGGGTCTGCTCAAGTCCTCAGCCCTGCCACGCATCATGCTCTTCCGGATCACGTCCCCAGGAGGAAGCAGAGGACCCGAGGCCAACAGTGGATCATGGAGCCAAGGTGCAACGGGATCAGCCTTGCGGAACCTGAAAGCCCCTTATCCTGACTCAGCCATGGATCCACGTCGCTGTCCCAGCGGGAACTGCAACGCAGTGCCGATTCAACACCATGCCAGGACAGGCCATGCTGTCCCAGCAGAAACGGCCACGCCAGCCCACAGCCAACAGCCAGCACCAACTCTCAAGGACCGAGCCGACCGGACCCTGGAGTCGCCACGCCATCCAGACCGAAGAAGCTCAGGTCCCGCGGAACTTCTTCTGGGGGGAGTGATGATGTGTTGTACATACGCATACAGTAGTTCATACATACGTTTGATACTATTAGAATGCGGACGTTGCATACCAACGGTATGCCAACAGGAAGTAGCGCTCCCGGCGTACATCCGGTGTAGTCCATATAAAAGGGACTGCGCCGCCAAATAAATCAGTTTGCTCCTTTCTTCTTTCTCCTGTTCACTCGCCATACCACTTCGCTCTACTCTACCTTCTGCCCAACATATCAGTACGTACCTTACAGATGTATCTTCATTAGTACGACTGGATGTTTAGTAGTGATGTTATGTTACCACTTTGTCGCGCTCGTGGCACAGGCGGTAAGATGGGCTGCGTCAGATTTGCCGTCCTCTGCGTCATGAGTTCCCACTCTCGCCAGGTGGGATTAAAGCGACTGGCAACCCCAGCGGCAGTATGGTGCGCCTGCTCGCTGGCTTCTAAAGGCACCAGTGCTTTCCTTCGGGTCTGCACACCCTGACCAGTGGTCGCTGATGGCTGTTCGGCTTCGTGCCAGGCCCTTCCCTGGTTCGGGCCATTGTTGGTTGTGCCTTGTGGCACTGGACTGGCCCACCATAATGGGCGTTGTTAAAGGTTCAGAGGAGACTATAGTCTGGCCAATAGCAGTTGGCACTTGGACTCAAGGCGAGTTGCGTAGTTTGCATGTACTTCTGCTAAATAGGAGTACACGAAGCGTGGACAGAAATCCGCATTTGTAAATCTATTTTACGCAACGCGCCTTGAGTCCAAGTGCCAACTGCTATTGGCCAGGCTATAGGTGGGTTTCACCTACAGCCGACCCTGGGGGGTACGGTCTCGCCAAAAAAAAAATGTTACCACTTCAAGTCTACAACGTCAGTATGTCGCACTTGCACTGGGTCTATTATAGCAGTGATGTTATTCAGCAGTGTGTATCTTCTTCTCTTACATACCTATTGGTCTACTTTACTGGTATAAATACATAGTAGTAAATCAAAGGTAGTTCTCTCCCTGAACTTTGAAACACAAATCAACAAAATCTGTCTTGCACAATCAAATGTGATAAAAAATCTGTCCTACAAACCCAACAGTGCTACAAAATTTGTCCTACAAATCAATTCTGTTGAACAGACTGCCCAACTAAAAAAACGGTCAAGTTCATTTGTAGAACAGATTTTGTATCCAACTGCAGAAAGAAATTCTCGTCTACAGGCAGAAAAGGAGAAAAATTTTGCAATGCCAGAAGTGACATCTGGAAGACAATTGTAGAACTGACATGAAAAAAGCCTCTCTGTTCTACAGACACTTTTGTAGAATAGATAGGCCGGTGTTTTAGGGGATAAAATTGATATGTAGTTATGTAGGTATACTTCTATACGAAAGTACAGTACATGCATATGTACATGGTGCGTTACAGTACATAATTACAGTGTAGGCCTTACTTACAACCCTGTGAGCCAAAGTTTAGCAGAGTCAGTAAGAAAATAACGTGTATACCTAGACGTACGTATGCGTTTGTTGATGTTCTAGGAGTTCGCGAAATGTTCAATCGTCCATGATCTAAAATATTATCCCTTTAGGAGGGAAAATTTTGGGTTGTAGGATTCTGAAAAAAAAGTCAGATCGTCCTACAACGTGTATCCTCAAACTCGTATTTCGTTTTTGAACGAAAAAAATGTAAGATCTTTGATTTTTGAAGCAAAAAGTTCTGACTTGTTTCGAAACGCCGCATACAATTTGCCAAGAAAAATTTTTGTAAGCTTTTTTCAAAAATTTGAAAGATTTTACAAAATCCTACAAAAATTTTCGAAATTTGTAGATATTCCTACATTTTGGCTCTTCACATCTTACAAAAATTAAAGGATTTCTTACAAAAAATGGCTTTTTGAGAGATATTTTTGCTTATCATAGGATTATCTATTTGGACGTTTTATCCTGAAAAAAACCGTCTTACAAATTACCCGTTTAAGATTTTTTTTGCGTATCTGACAACTTGGCGAAAAAGTCGGATAATTTGGGGGACCTGGCTTTTTGTAAGATAACATAACGGATATTTTTTGAAGTAAATAATGTAAGATAATGTAAAATATCTTGCGATTCGCCATGGTGGCAAATTCAAACTTGTTCACATATTACCGGTACTAACTAAACTCTTTCAACAGGTATGTACGTACGAAACGTACTATGTATGTATGTGTAGGTACTGAACTCGAACTAAACTCGTTCAACCTGTATGTAACCGGAAACATGATCAAAACCGGAAAGCTAACAGAACCAGGCAAATTTGACAAGTGGCTTACATACGAACATATGACATGCTACCTACATATATGTATAAAGGCCAATTACATACGTAAATACAACCTACATACATATGTATCAACAAAGGCACAGGCAAAGGTTCATACGTACAACCTACATACGTATCAACAAAGGCAAATTTACATAATCAAGGCAATTGCAAACACGTGCCACCTGTCTCCAATGAACATCTCAGTTGCACCCGAACTTGAACTACTTACCGCGCGCATATTCAAAGCATACTTACGAATAAACAGACCAAATTCAATAGTAACAGATCAAATTTTAACTTTGAAATGGCTGCATTAGTTGTTCAACAAGTCCATGAGATGAAATGAATAAACCTGACAAAACTGGCAGCCTTCAAGCTCATGACACAGACACACTGTAATACCCACTAAAACATAGGGCACCAAAAATGCGCAACCAGGACCAGGAATACCCAAAATGCTAACTTTACCAAAAACTACCAGTTCAAAGTAAGCTACCAGTATGACTAAATACCCTTCACAACAAAGGCACCATTTTGAAGGATATATACCCCAAAAGTAGGATATCCTCAAACGAGGCTTCTCACACAGTACGTACCGGGTTTGAACCCCCGGTAAGATTTGACAAAAGGATTGTTCAGGTAGCGTACTGTGGGGTAACCCGGCCATGGGAAAATCCGGCCACCTAAGTTTCAGGGCTGCATATCTCAGCTACCAATGGACCATTTGAGACAAATATTATATCAATCGATTCCTTGAAATCTCCTCTTTCAAAACAGCTGTTAGGTTCATCACTTGCTGCAGCAGCAAGTTCAAATGGGCTTAGGTGGCCGGGTATACCCTATGTCCGGGTTTACCCCACAGTACCCTATGTTTTGCATTATGTATAGTATACCTTCGAGAAAACCATCCAAAAAGTAGGATATCCTCAAACGAGGCTACTCACACAGTACGTACTGGGTTCGAGATTTAGCAAAAATATTGTTCTGGTAGGGTACTAGGGGTAAACCCGGCCATGGGAAAATCCGGCCACCTAAGTTTCAGGGCAGGCTGCATAATATCTCAGCATGCAATGGACCATTTGATACAAATATTATATCAATCGATTCCTTGAAATCTCCTCTTTCAAAGCAGCTGTTAGGTTCATCACTTGCTGCAGCAGCAAGTTCAAATGGGCTTAGGTGGCCGGGTATACCCTATGTCCGGGTTTACCCCACAGTACCCTATGTTTTGCATTATGTATACCTTCGAGAAAACCATCCAAAAAGTAGGATATCCTCAAACGAGGCTACTCACACAGTACGTACTGGGTTCGAGATTTAGCAAAAACATTGTTCTGGTAGGGTACTAGGGGTAAACCCGGCCATGGGAAAATCCGGCCACCTAAGTTTCAGGGCAGGCTGCATAATATCTCAGCATGCAATGGACCATTTGATACAAATATTATATCAATCGATTCCTTGAACTCTCCTCTTTCAAAACAGCTATTTGGTTCATCGTTTGCTGCAGCAGCAAGTTTAAATGGGCTTAGGTGGCCGGGCACGCCCTATGGCCGGGTTTACCCCACAGTACCCTATGTTATGCATTATATGTATACTTTCGAGAAAACCATCCAAAAAGTAGGATATCCTCAAACAAAGCTACCCACACAGTACGTACTGGGTTCGAGATTTAACAAAAATATTGTTCTGGTAGGGTACTAGGGGTAAACCCGGCCATGGGAAAATCCGGCCACCTAAGTTTCAGGGCAGGCTGCATATCTTAGCAACCAATGGATCGACTGAGACAAATATTATACCAATCGATTCCTTGAACTCTCCTCTTTCAAAACAGCTATTTGATTCATCATTTGCTGCAGCAGCAAGTTCAAATGGGCTTAGGTGGCCGGGTATGCCCTATGGCTGGGTTTACCCAACAGTACCCTATGTTTTGCATTATGTATACCTTCGAGAACACCATCCAAAAAGTAAGATATCCTCAAATGAGGCTACTCACACAGTATGTACTGGGTTCGAGATTTAACAAAAATATTGTTCTGGTAGGGTACTAGGGGTAAACCCGGCCATGGGAAAATCTGGCCACCTAAGTTTCAGGGCTGCATATCTCAGCAACTAATGGAGCGATTGAGACAAATATTACATCAATCGATTCCTTGAATCAATCGATTACATCAATCGATTAGCCAGCCAATGTGAACATGTGATTGGCATCCCGAAGCGAATGAAGGAAGACAATGGCATGTATGTATGCGCATTGCATCTTCGTCTTCGTTTTTACCACATACATATGTACAATAGTCTTCTTTCATTCGCTTTGAGATGCCGATCACGTGATCACATCAACCGGCTATTCTAAATTATCGGACAAAAGTGGATAAACCATGTAGATAACCTAACAAAAACCTGCTCAGCACATGTTTGGAGGTGACCATTGGCAGTTAGGTGCAGCTTTAAGCTGCCTTGTTGATTGGATGGAATTGGAAATGGATTTGGATGGAATTGGATGGAATAGGGGTGGTTAACCAGCTTCATTATGCCCTCGCCCACTCAGCCCTTGGGCCACCCGGAATTGAAAAAAGCGTCAGCGGAAACAGGGAAAAATTATTCACTCGACTGACGTTTCAGGGGCCCACGAGTGGGCCGTGGGCTGAGCAGGGCTGAGCAGGCATTATGGAGCTGGTTAAGCCAGTCTGTCAAGCCATGCCCTGTGTTTGCCTTGCCATTCACTTTTGCACATTTGGGTAACGTCCATCTCCCTGCCACGTAAGCTGGACTGTTGAAGGATATCTAAAATACAATAAAAATATCTGAAATTTCATTTTCTAAATCCTTGATAATTTCTAATATCTTTAAAATAGACGGAATTTTTGAAGGAACTCCTGCCACATGAAAATATCCTCAACAATTTGAAAGTTTTTTAAAAGTCAGATTTCAAAATTAAGGATTATTCGAAAATCATTCAACTTGCCAAAAATCCTTCAAAAAAATATCCTCACAGAATCCACTTTTTTGAACCAGAAAGCTATTTGCCAAGTCAGATATTTTTTGTAGGATATTTGACTTTTTCAGCCCAAAAATGAACCGAACAATTGTAGGTTTTAAAAAAAGATCCTACGCCTATTTGTAGGATCACATATGTGTGACATTTCCTAAAAAAAAAATAAAATAAAAAAAAAAAAAAAAAAAAAAAAAAAAAAAAAAAAAAAAAAACCAATAAAAAAATAAAAAAAAAAAAAAAAAAAAAAAAAAATTAAAAAAATTTAACTTGCCTAATTTGCTCGTATTCAGCCAAATTATTATGGCCCAACCATGTGAATTTCGGGGTTTTTAAAATCAACCGCCCACGGATTATTGCACCACTCAAATTAGGTTTGCAAATTTGGGTGTTACGAAATCGGAGTTTAAAACCAAACCAAAATACCGCTGAGTAAACCAAAAAATTGGCCGTTGATGATGGTTGTTCGCCTTCAATTCATGCAGGGTCGTTCCCTGGTTCGGACTTCGGGCCATTGTTGGGTGTGCCTTGCTGCACCGGGGACTGAAGAACGCTGACCCACCATACGGGGGCCTTTGTTCCCAAGGGGGGGGGGGGGGGGGGGGGGGGGGGGGGGGGGGTGGAGGTTGGACAATACAACACCAACGGGGGATGACGGCGCCGCAAAAAAAAAACATTTCTTTTGAAGAAAAAGAGCTGGCGCAGAGACACAAACACGTGGCACCGCACCCCCCCCCCCGGGCAGGGGGCCCCGGGGGGGTGAGGGCGAGCGGGCGATCTGCACCCCACCAGTGGCCATGGCTGGTTCGTATCATGGATTATTTTGACGCACCCCCGTTCCCGTTCTTGGCGCGATCCCCGGTGCACCCACACCCGCGACCTGATCAATCAGAGCTAAGATGCGGTGGAAGTCTGATCAGAGTGTCGGAGGATGTGCGAATGACGGATGTTGTCATTTCTGCAACTCACTGTTTCGGCTGGGGGTATACAGTACGTTTCCTAAAATAAAATTGGCAATGACGCAACTACATATACGTACTAAAACAGCCTATTTAGTGGCCGGTATTCGCCTCCCTCGATAAGAGCGTGCGTTGTTCTCGCCTGTCAGGGACTAAGTAAGACACATGTGCACAAGAGAAGCAGTTTGAAAAATTGGGCAGCCAGTGCGTGAGTCGAACACGCAACGCAGAACGGGATTACGCCCCTATCAGCGCACACCACTATCTGACTGCACAGCTCAATTTCTCAAACTCCCACTCTTGTACTTTGGTCACCGGACTCGCACACGCTCTTTTGTTGGCACGCACAGACGTGCGGCACTGTTGGCACTATTCCATCATGTCTTGCGTCGTCAGGGACTAAGGTGCGGTCTTTATCACACTCAGGCACATAGGTACGCCTGTAAGTAATTTTTTTACAAAATTTACACAACGTTTGCAAGACAAAAAAAAGAAAACGTAAGAATTATTTTGTATAAATTTTGGTGTGCTCACCTTAGCCAGGTATGAGAAAAACGCAATCTATCGAGAGAGGCGAATAATAGCGGTATCCAACCCACTAATACAATATGTTATGTATTGTACAGTACGTACATAATGTGACATAGCTACGTACCTATGCTGTCAGTAGGTAGCTATAGTCTGTCCAGTAGAAGTTGGCAGTTGGACTAGCACGCCGTCCCGCAACTGCCTTCTCAGCTGCGCACAGAAAAAGTTAGTTCGTGAAAAGTTATCACTAGTTCGTAAAAAAGTTACATCTGAAAAAGTTAGTTCGTGAAAAGTTAGCACTAGTTCGTGAAAAAGGTTATAGCGATCGCAAAACGAGAAACGCAAAACTCAAAAGTGGAACTGCCAACTCCTACTGTACAGACTATACGTATGTATGACGCGAGATGTTTCAGAGAGCATCTGGTGCGCGCCGGTGTCTATGACAGGAGGGAATGGTGGAGTGAGGTTGAGCAGCATGCACGTGTCAAAAGCGTGCATCCTGCCCCACCTTTGCCACTGGGAAACATGTCCGTAAATAACGACATCGCACTCTTGATCTTGTCGACTCCAGTGCATTTCTCATCCAAAGCAGTACAGCCAATTTGCCTGCCTGACAGCCACTGCATCAGCAGACCAAAGGTCGATGAATACTGCACGACTACTGGCTGGGGCCTTATGAACATGAACCGGAGCTACCACTCCATGGAGATTCCCTTCAGACCGAGGCATGTATCGATGCCGATCGTAGAGTGTCCAGACCCCAAGAAGCAAGCGGGCTACATCTGCGCTGGTGGCAAACCGAATGGGACAGGAACAGAGGGTGCATGCGTGGTAGGTGTAAGGCACAATCACCAGCTTCTGTTCTTTAGAATAGATTTACATACATACAGTAGATTAAAGGGGGATCTGGCGGGAAAGTTTGTATGGGGAGGCAAATTTCAAATTTCTAACATTTGAAAGCACCTACTGTACCTGTGTAAAATCGCATCCTCTTTCGATCTATCCCATCCCCCTGTTCTAGGGCCGATTTTGCCTCTGTGAGGCGGCGCCCCAGTTAGAAAGCTCGAAATAGGCCAAAGTGTTGCGAAATCTCCTTTCTAACTGGGGCGCCGCTTCACAGAGGCAAAATCGGCTCAAGAATGTGGGGGTAGATCGAAAGAGGATGGAAATTTTACATAGGATAGACCCCTCAAATCTCAAAAATGTGAAATTTGCCCTTCCCGTACTAAAGTCCCGCCAGATCCCCCTTTAAACATTATTTGCTTTATAGATTTGCATAGAAAAAGTAACAATGGAGTTGAGACTTTTAGGGTGATTCTGGCGGACCATTGCAGTGCTCTTTTTCTCCAGAAAAGTGGACGCTCAGTGGTGTAGTGAGCGGGGCGATAGTTAGAAATTATGATGAATACCCATTTTACCCTTATTGTGGTGCCGGCGGTAAATACACGCGCGTTGAACCGAATTTGCAGTGGATTTGGGAAACCATCTGCAAGCACAGCATGTTCAGCGGCAGTGCAAAGATGTGCAAAACGGTGTGGCAAGATGTGCAAAGATCCGAGTGGTTTCGACCTGTCTAAAGAATAGTAACAGTTTGTGTTTTGTACTGTAGATTTAGGGTTGGTTTTCCAAGTTATTTTCCATATTTCTCAGTGGCAGTTGCTCATCAGTAGAGTACGTACATAGGGTACGTAAAGAACATGTGTACGTACGAAGTTATACGGCAATTTTTGATTTTGTGCCATTGTTTCTGTCCTGCGCTAACCATTCATTCAGGAGACAGAAAATAATAAAACTGGCTGAACACAAAAAAGCGAAAGTGCCTTTCTCAAGTTTCATACCAAGTGTATATTATGTAGTGTATGAAATGGGAGTGGGATCGATTCAGCTTAAGAAACTGCATACTAGGTTCACCGAAGGAAATTTCAAGAATCTATCCTAACCGTTACGTTAGCCTTTATCATAAAATGTATGTAGATTCGTCCACCACCATACAATGCACCCCGCCGGAAAAAAGAAAAGTTGGTCTCTCTGCAAAGCTGTGATGTGAGGTAAGAACAAGAAGCCATTCCTTTGCACAAGTGTGTGACCTTTACAGCCACGCCTCATCATTTAGATGCCCATCGCATACGGTGGTATACAATTTTGCAGAGATGACTAGACATGATACTGTACAGGCGCGTACAAAAGCAATCTAGCATTGCATCTAGCCATTGTTACATCTCTCATTCAGCCGTTTCATTTCAAAAGTTCAGACGTCTGGGTTTCCTTATTATTGATTGCATTATGATCATAATCACGCTCTGTAAAGTTTGGTGTATTACCCTATTGGGTTATACAAACAAAGTCGACCAATTTGCTCGGAGTACACATACTTGATATCGGGTATTCACGGACTCGATATCGATAGTAGGTTCAACATATCGGAATCGGAGTATCTACGTGCACTGTAGTATTTCAGCATAAAAACAGCTTTTTGAATAGCATTTTTGGTGCAAAGGAAAGCATTTTATGCGCAATAGTAAGATTCAAAGTTGAACAATTTGCTCGGCTATATTCGATATTGGGTTATACATACGTAGTACCTATGTACGTACACCAAAACGTACGTACAGTAGACCAAAACTTTACTCTTTACATATTTTTCCATTGCACTTGTCTTTGTACTCTGTACTACAGTATGTATTGTACCTACTGTACGTACATACAAGTACCAACAATACATACATACCAATCCTACACTGAAAGTCAAGTACTAGTCAACATTTTCATTCATTTTCTCGCACTGCTTTGCTTGGCTTTTGAAGACACTGTGCGTGCAGATGGTGTCCCATATCCATTTCAGGTTCAGAGCGACTCGAGTATACTTGCCTCCAGCTCCACACTGATTAGGATAAGGATGCATCCCGGCAACTGCACCGTGCACTACGCCACTGAGCGTCCATCTACCAGGATGCAGTTGACATTGGAAGGGGCCACCTGAATCACCCTTAAAGAAAAAGAGCGGAAGAAAACACAGGGTAATATTCAAAAATACCTACTGTACATAGTCTGTACGTAATTCTGCTTAGGAGGAAAGGAGTTTAGTTTAGGTAGGTAGGAAGGTAGCCAACTCATATCATGTAGGTTTACGTATTGCCTTGGTGGTACATACTGAATACGTTGGTACAATTTACAGGGACCTCTCTCTCTCAATGCAATAAGTACTAACTAACCCGACAAGAATCCTCGGTTCCATTGGGGTAGCTTCCAGCACAGATAAACTCCTCAATCCTCATTCATCGCTGCATCTGGACACTTCTTGATTGGTATCATTACATCTCGAGGTCTGTTAGGATGTCTCAGAGTGGTCTTGTTGATATTCATTAAGCCCCACCCAGCAGTGATACAGTTTTCTCCCAGTGTTGGCTTGTCCTTCTCGGACTCTGGCAGGCAAATTGGTTGCACTTCCTTCGTGAGAAACTTTACAGGATTCAACAGCACCAGAATTGCAATATCCTTCCAGAGGGCTCGGTCCTTTGTACATGGTGCATTACAGTACATAATTACAGTGTAGGCCTTTATTACAGTTACAGTACATAATAATACAGATGTACGGCGTGATCCTACTGTATATTATGTACCTAAGGGTACCTATAATATGTATACATACGTCACACACACACACACACACACACTCACACGAGCTGTTACTTTCTGTATCTATCAAAGGTGTGAGAATCGTGTGAGTTCATCTCTGCAACTGTACCTACTGTACAGTTCAGATGAAAAAATGCTTTGCTCGGTACCAGTAAAAGTATTCACATGGTTAGACTGTTTGGTTATGTAGCCAATGTGAAGTCAAGCCAGATTATACTGGTCTCGTCAGCTCCTTACATCCTTTCCTTATGCATACAATTTTGCTGAGATGACTAACTGTAACTACATGTAAGGCATGATTGTATACATAAGGCAATCTAGCCATTACTTCTCTCATTTCAGACATCTCATTCTCATTTCAAAAGTTCAGACGTCTAATGATTACAACATGATTATTACCTTCCGTAAAGTTTGGTGTATTTACCATCCGATCAAGTTTATACAAACAAAAGTCGACCAATTTGTTCAGGGTATTAGTTAATATCGGGTTGATAGGTACCTAAACAAAACAAACTATCAGGGTAGGCTACCCCAATTTTTATATAGGCTACCTATATGATACTTGCTTAGTACATATTTCAATGTAAAAACAGCTTTCTTGAAGCATTTGGCATGAAGTGATGAAGCATTTTATACAACAGATAGTGAGATACAAAGTCGCCCAATTTGCTCCGGTTATATTCAATATCGGGTTATTGACCAACTTATACCTTTCTTACGTATGTATATGTGCATATACTTTGATTGAATACTGATGACGGGTGGGCTAGGGAAATGATTTTATTTTTCACTGCACTTTCTTCATTCCATACATAGTACTTCTGTACTACCATAACTCAAAAAAATGCATGGTCTGACCTTGCTTTTGGTTGCCATATTCGGTTCACTGAATTGGTTCAATTCCCCAGCAATCGCAAGTAAGGGATGTGTGCGAAATTCAAGTAACGTGGCGTTAGTTGCTCCGCGTCACTTCCAACTAACGTAGCCTGATAACGCCGCGTTAGTTGGAGGCTTCTGACCTCAAGCCGTATAGCTGTCAGTTTTCGCGGCGGGGTTGCATAACAGATTTATGGCTGCGCCGCTCTTCTCCGGCTCTCTCCTCATCCGCTCTCCCTCTCTCAGTATGGAGTGTACGTTAATGCGTACGTAGTATAGTACATAGGCATAGAAAAGTGCTGCTGGCTCACCCGTTTGGTTGCTTCGCTCTCTCTTCCCTCGTCTGTTGGTCAGCAGCAGTAGGGGTAGGATTACTGTATGCATATATATACGTGTACGTATGCATTGTTCCACCCGGCAACATAGCATGTGAGCCAAAGGGGCAATAAATCCCATCCAAGAAAGTGACTCCCTGCTGGTCACTCCTCTTTTTATTAGACCCGTCTCAGATTACCGCTCTATATACTTTACACTGCTAGCCCGTCCCTTTATTCCAAACCGCAAGTGGCGCGGGCGTCATCTAGCCAAATGGCTCAGGCGCTACTTCATCTAACGCGGAGCAACTAACGCCACGTTACTTGAATTTCGCACACATTCCTAAGATAAGTTGTCCTCTTTTTTCTTTTGCGAGTGTTTTTTTAGATATTTGGTCTATGTAGGCTTATAGGTTATTTTTTAAATATTCCTACAATACAGTGTGTTGTATAATATGAACAGAATTATCTATATCAATACCGTATTTTTGGGTGTATATCCCCCATTGTATATCCCCCAGTGTATAACCCCCATTGGCAAAACATAAATTTTGCCCAGTGTATATCCCCCTGGTGTATAACCCCCCATGTACTGGAAGGTACCTAGCCTACCTATAAGCTGGTCATAAGCTAGCTATCTATAGCTACTCCTACACCAAGCTACTATGCCTATAAGCTTAGCTGAGCATGTCTTGTACTAGAATAACCCTGTTTTGACCGTGATTATGCCCTAAAACACTTACTTTTTACCTCAAAAACATGCCTCTACACACCTCTCAAAAACAAAAATTTTGTCCCATGTATATCCCCCATTGTATATCCCCCCAGTGTATAACCCAACCCACCCCCATCAGACCTCTCGATTTTTGTATAGCCCCATGGGGCTATACACCCAAAAATACGGTATTGTATTATCTATATTAGAATATGAATAGAATTATCTATCTTCTACAGTTCCACATGACAGTGTTGAACAATCATGTGGAATAGCCAACCCACCAGCCAAAATGGACCAAATGGCCAGTGGGCCAACGGTTGGAATCATTAGTGGTAACCGAACAGCACCTCATCAGTGGCCGTGGCTTGTACCACTGATGATGGAAGGGATATTCTACTGTGGCGGAAGTCTAATCAGAGTGTCTAAGCATGTGAAGGCGACTGACATTGTAATCACAGCTGACCACTGTCTGAGGTACATCTAACACGTATAAGGCTTTATATTCATATACAGTATTATGTAATGCTAAATGCGTTCGCTGGTAACCCCTCCCCCTAATGTAACGTTTTTGTTAGTATCTTAAAAGTTGACGATTTTCTTGAATTAAAGTTTAGAGTTAAAAGTTTAGAGGCTCTCAACTCTTATTTTTTGAGTTAGAGTTGATTTTGGCAGGGTTCAACTCACCAGTGGTAACCGAACAGCACCTCATCAGTGGCTGTGGCTTGTACCACTGATGCTAGAGCGATACCCTACTGTGGCAGAAGTCTAATCAGAGTGTCTAAGCATGTGAAGCCGACTGACATCAAATTTGCAGTTTTACTAGTCTTTGCAGTGAAGAAAACGTCATATCTGAATCATTTATTATTTTCTTCTTTTCCTTTTCTTTTCCGCTTCGTTTCGCTGCTGTCGGGCATTTGGCCTGCAAAAAACATGCATGGTTTCGACTCGGGGGCATGCTCAATACAAGCCTCAATACAATGCTCAATACAATTTCTTCCCTAGTTTCCTTTGGGCCCTCCGAGTATGCATTACAGAATACAATACATACTTGGCATGCTTTTAGCATTTTATTCCTAGTTTTTGCTTTTGTTGGTTATTGATATCACAATACGCCTTGTTATCAAAGGTCATACTCCACCATGGGTCACTACCTGGCAACGCTGGGTCAAATCTCTCCTTCCCCCTATTTCGGCGTTACGCAATTTATGAACACACCCTAAGTGAGTCTACAGTCCATACTTCATAGTGTTATAGGCAAATTTGTTTTTCACCAGTAGGTAAATAAATTCACGATGAACTGAACTCATCGTCGTGGTATAATGTTTTGAGAACCCTGCGTGTAGTAACACTACTACACACACAGTGCTATGTTACATATCATATTTATATTTACATACGTAGTTTCCGGTTTGCGTTGTCGCGATTGGGCTGGTCGATAGCAACCCATGGTGCTTTGTAAAAATTTGGATCAGTGCCAGCGCGGTGTCGACGTCATTTTGTTGTCAATATTCTTCTTTTCACTATATCCCCTTTTCCGCTCCCAGATGACTAAACATGAACAAGATTAACATCGCCATTGGCACCTGTAGGTAGGCCCACATAAGTACGTTCTTATCTAAGCTAAATACTGTACGGAGTATGTATATGTGCATATACTTTGATTGAATACTGATGACGGGTGGGCTAGGGAAATGATTTTATTTTTCACTGCACTTTCTTCATTCCATACATAGTACTTCTGTACTACCATAACTCAAAAAAATGCATGGTCTGACCTTGCTTTTGGTTGCCATATTCGGTTCACTGAATTGGTTCAATTCCCCAGCAATCGCAAGTAAGGGATGTGTGCGAAATTCAAGTAACGTGGCGTTAGTTGCTCCACGTCACTTCCAACTAACGTAGCCTGATAACGCCGCGTTAGTTGGAGGCTTCTGACCTCAAGTCGTATAGCTGTCAGTTTTCGCGGCGGGGTTGCATAACAGATTTATGGCTGCGCCGCTCTTCTCCGGCTCTCTCCTCATCCGCTCTCCCTCTCACAGTATGGAGTGTACGTTAATGCGTACGTAGTATAGTACATAGGCATAGAAAAGTGCTGCTGGCTCACCCGTTTGGTTGCTTCGCTCTCTCTTCCCTCGTCTGTTGGTCAGCAGCAGTAGGGGTAGGATTACTGTATGCATATATATACGTGTACGTATGCATTGTTCCACCCGGCAACATAGCATGTGAGCCAAAGGGGCAATAAATCCCATCCAAGAAAGTGACTCCCTGCTGGTCACTCCTCTTTTTATTAGACCCGTCTCAGATTACCGCTCTATATACTTTACACTGCTAGCCCGTCCCTTTATTCCAAACCGCAAGTGGCGCGGGCGTCATCTAGCCAAATGGCTCAGGCGCTACTTCATCTAACGCGGAGCAACTAACGCCACGTTACTTGAATTTCGCACACATTCCTAAGATAAGTTGTCCTCTTTTTTCTTTTGCGAGTGTTTTTTTAGATATTTGGTCTATGTAGGCTTATAGGTTATTTTTTAAATATTCCTACAATACAGTGTGTTGTATAATATGAACAGAATTATCTATATCAATACCGTATTTTTGGGTGTATATCCCCCATTGTATATCCCCCAGTGTATAACCCCCATTGGCAAAACATAAATTTTGCCCAGTGTATATCCCCCTGGTGTATAACCCCCCATGTACTGGAAGGTACCTAGCCTACCTATAAGCTGGTCATAAGCTAGCTATCTATAGCTACTCCTACACCAAGCTACTATGCCTATAAGCTTAGCTGAGCATGTCTTGTACTAGAATAACCCTGTTTTGACCGTGATTATGCCCTAAAACACTTACTTTTTACCTCAAAAACATGCCTATACACACCTCTCAAAAACAAAAATTTTGTCCCATGTATATCCCCCATTGTATATCCCCCCAGTGTATAACCCAACCCACCCCCATCAGACCTCTCGATTTTTGTATAGCCCCATGGGGCTATACACCCAAAAATACGGTATTGTATTATCTATATTAGAATATGAATAGAATTATCTATCTTCTACAGTTCCACATGACAGTGTTGAACAATCATGTGGAATAGCCAACCCACCAGCCAAAATGGACCAAATGGCCAGTGGGCCAACGGTTGGAATCATTAGTGGTAACCGAACAGCACCTCATCAGTGGCCGTGGCTTGTACCACTGATGATGGAAGGGATATTCTACTGTGGCGGAAGTCTAATCAGAGTGTCTAAGCATGTGAAGGCGACTGACATTGTAATCACAGCTGACCACTGTCTGAGGTACATCTAACACGTATAAGGCTTTATATTCATATACAGTATTATGTAATGCTAAATGCGTTCGCTGGTAACCCCTCCCCCTAATGTAACGTTTTTGTTAGTATCTTAAAAGTTGACGATTTTCTTGAATTAAAGTTTAGAGTTAAAAGTTTAGAGGCTCTCAACTCTTATTTTTTGAGTTAGAGTTGATTTTGGCAGGGTTCAACTCACCAGTGGTAACCGAACAGCACCTCATCAGTGGCTGTGGCTTGTACCACTGATGCTAGAGCGATACCCTACTGTGGCAGAAGTCTAATCAGAGTGTCTAAGCATGTGAAGCCGACTGACATCAAATTTGCAGTTTTACTAGTCTTTGCAGTGAAGAAAACGTCATATCTGAATCATTTATTATTTTCTTCTTTTCCTTTTCTTTTCCGCTTCGTTTCGCTGCTGTCGGGCATTTGGCCTGCAAAAAACATGCATGGTTTCGACTCGGGGGCATGCTCAATACAAGCCTCAATACAATGCTCAATACAATTTCTTCCCTAGTTTCCTTTGGGCCCTCCGAGTATGCATTACAGAATACAATACATACTTGGCATGCTTTTAGCATTTTATTCCTAGTTTTTGCTTTTGTTGGTTATTGATATCACAATACGCCTTGTTATCAAAGGTCATACTCCACCATGGGTCACTACCTGGCAACGCTGGGTCAAATCTCTCCTTCCCCCTA
>JASAMW010003768.1:0-29375 GCA_030247985.1 Epsilonema sp. ZAB3_2
GTACTTTTTGTAACGTACGTGATGGTGGAGGAATGACTCGTGGTAATCAGTACAATAAATACCCATCATTTTCTTATGGTAGCGCACAGTGCAACTCTGTACACCAGTCGGGTGAGTTCCTCTGCTTTGTTTGTAATTGTCCAGGTCACATTGCACGTAACTGCCCCCAAAATCAACCATCCCAACGCGACTCAGTTGGCCAGTATCCTACAGGCGGGGGGTCGTTTCAGCCACCACCGCACACCTACAATCAACAATACCCTGGGTTTCGATCCCAACAGTCCTGTGAAGGTTCCAATCCTATACAGCTTTCTGACCAACCCTGTGATCCGCCTGTAGTTGTGGATGCATTGAGCGCCCCAGTGGACAAGAGTACTGAAAGATCACCACATAGTAACACTCCTATGAGCGAAATGGAGGCGTTGGAAAAGGAGAATGAGGGTCTACGAGAGCAAAACAACCGACTGGGTGCTAGGATATGCATGATGAGTCAACCGCATTCGGCTGGTTTAGCCAGGTCAGATTCAACACACGCTATGCCAACGGTCAATGCGATCAGGTGCAATTCACAAGTTGATTCAATCCCTACTACAACTACTACAACTACAACTGCAACAACAGGTGGCGATCGTGACAAACCACAGGTACGTATGAGTGAGGATGACTGCCATGTACATGATAGGAAATTGAAGGCCAGGCGTGTCCCTAGGAAGCGCAGCCAAGGTTGTGCACCGTCCCAGAATGCCCGCTTATTGAACAGCACAGCTGCTATTGTAGAACCCTGCAAAACAGGACCGACTAAAATGATTCCGTTTGTTGCCATCCTGCTATTTGCCTTGATCATTTTGCTATTCCTAGACGTGAGTACTAGTCTCTCTTTACCATTACCAACGAAGCCATTGTGGTGTCAGTCCACCACTGGTCAAATGCTGTGGCGATTGCCACGAGACTTGAAGTACCAGCCAAATACTACGGATACGGAGCTCCAAGGACAACCAGTTCACTATCCCCTAGTGCATCCAAAGTGCAATTTGACCCAAATGGTTGAAATATTTACCTACAGTTCTTGCAGAACAGTGACAACCAGATGGCGCAACAATTGGCAAACAACTAGCAAGGTACGGCACATCAACCTTGAGTTTGAAATTTTCTTTTTTATATACCGCTTATGTAAAACGAGTCGTGAGCACTTGGCATTTCATACTTACTAACACTAGTCGTGAGCACTTGTCTTCTCTTATTTATTATTCATTCCTGTAGCTTGTCAAAGCTCTGGAAACCCAACAGACAAAGTACTGCTACTAACCAAAACCTCTGCACAGAGTATGAAAATAGACTTACTCAATTTTTCTCTGTGTTCTCTTTTAGCATGAGCAGAAGTGGGCAAATGACCGTGGATGGCTAAAAAAATCCCTGCTATCTTAAATTTACTATTGTATTCTTGTCCAAAGGGGGGAGGGGAATGGATAGGAGAATAAATAATCATGAGAAACGTTAACGATTTGCTACTGGTACAACAGGGTGTTGAGTTTTGCCTAAAAAAAAAACGTGTCACAATCAAAGGACTGATGCAAGAAAAACGTTGTTTGGCTTCGTGCCAATACTGACTTTGCTTCACATCTATGCTAAATAGGCTGTTTGGTTTCGTACCAGGCCTCATCTCATACTGAAACTGAAGCATTCTCTATGTGCATACTGGACTCACCCGCCATACAAGGGTTGATTGACACGTGCTGACTTTCAAAATTTCACCAAATTTAGATACTCTGTACCAGAAGCGAAACGAGGACGTTTCGACCAAAGGGGGGAGGTGTAGCGAAGTTGGCTAAGGGTTAAATTGGGAAATGGAAATTCTCAAGATAAAATGCGTAAGTTGGGTTGTGAAAACATAGCGAGTGAATAAGCTTAGTTTATCAGCATGTGTGAAAAGGTTATGTTCTCAGGGAGCGATCGGAAGAATCCGGGGATCATTGAAAGTATGGTAGAATTAGGAAACTAGGAAAGGCTAACAATAACAAGATCGAGCGAATAACCAAAACAAGCAGAAATAAAGGGGTCAAAACAAGAGCGAGTATAAAAGGAAGAGACGAGAGAGTCACAGAGTCCATTGTTTAGTCCGTGTAAGAGTCTGTGTCTGAGCAAGAGTCCGTCCGATTGTTTGTGCAGAGTCCGTCGGTTGTGTCAGTAATTTTGAGACTAGGCGTGAGTACTTTACATTGTCTTTGCCGTAAGTACAGATTGTGGGCCAGCACTGAATAAAGCAGTGGTAAGAATACAACTTCGTTACACAATGACGCCCAGTCTCAATGTCCCAGTCTCAATGTCTCTCAATTCCAAGAAAAGAAGGACGGCAGTGTGACACAAGGAGAGCAGCAGAGAAGAGAACCGACTGACCAACAAAGATGAAAAGTAAACAATGACGCTCAGTCTCAATGTCCCAGTCTCAATGTCTCTCAATTCCAAGAAAAGGACGGCAGTGTGACACAAGGAGAGCAGCAGAGAAGACAACCGACTGACCAGGAAAATGAAAAGTAGACAATGACGCCCAGTCTCAATGTCCCAGTCTCAATGTCTCTCAATTCCAAGAAAAGAAGGACGGCAGTGTGACACAAGGAGAGCAGCAGAGAAGAGAACCGACTGACCAACAAAGATGAAAAGTAAACAATGACGCTCAGTCTGAATGTCCCAGTCTCAATGTCTCTCAATTCCAAGAAAAGGACGGCAGTGTGACACAAGGAGAGCAGCAGAGAAGACAACCGACTGACCAGGAAAATGAAAAGTAGACAATGACGCCTTGCGCCTCTGCTGTTCTTACTGGACTGTTCTGCTTTCTCCGATCTACTCTTGTTCCTCTGTTTCACATGGCAATAATGCTGGGGTTTACCTTTGTAACTTGAGACGGACATCCCCTGTCTCTGGAAGAGGAAAGGATAAAGTATTGTGTGGCGAGGTCATCCAGGTGTGTACTGTGTAGTTCAATGGTTGGGCGCTCGCCTGGAACGCGAGAGGTCCAAGGATCGATTCCCTGGCCATCTGGCAAATTTTTTCTACTGGATTCTGCCCACATATCCGCCTCTTTTTAAATGCAGGAGCTACATACCTGCACAAAACTGTACTACTAAAACTGCTACGATTTTCCGCCCCGATAATTGTTGCATAGAGCACACGTCCCTGATAATGGCCACTACTGATAAGGAAGACTAGATCAGTCGATCCAATCCACAGATATCACTGTGATAAACGTGATTCATGTAAAAAACCAATGAATGCACCTGCTTTATATGCATATGCATACGTACATACAAAAAAGAGTATACAATGTTCATTATTATTTCAGAAAAGTCGTGCAAAACTTCTATAGTAACCAAAACATTATTGATAATACTAAGTACGTACGTACAGTATATCATCATTCTCAATTACAACCATTATCCATCAATTACATATCCTGTTCTCTCATTGTAGTCGCTAGTCAGCGACCGCTACACTGACCTTGTTCACTCCAATTCGCTTCTCCACCACCTGATACACCATCGCGTCGTACTCTCCCTTCATCTGCTTCCATTCCGCAGAGCTCATGACCGTGTTCTGATTCTCTGCCACCATATTGAGCACCATCTCCATATTGAGTACGTTGAGCTTGTAGAGATCCGCCATTTTCATCAGTTGGACACTTCCAGTTGCTCGCATAGCTTCTCGTGAGAAATGTCCACCAAAGTAATGAGCCCGTAAGCATTAGCCGCGTCTGAAATTGTAGCAAAATCACACCTTTCCACCGCCATATCTCATCCATTTCAAAGCAATACAAAGCCGATCAAAGCCACAGGGTACACGAATGAATAGTCGTCAATATACGTACGGTACATCATTGGTTTTTATATTTTAAATAAATAATATTTAATACTAATGCGAATACAGTAGGTCAATCAATCAAAAAGCTTTATTCGCACAAATGTGGAAAAAGGAAAGAACACACCAGCAGTACAGAATACGAACCGCAGTCAACATGCAATACTGTACAGTATTAGGGTAGACCAACAGAAGGTACTGTACGAACCTTAGGTGCATAATACATGGATCAATATCAATACAGTAAAACAAGAATTGTATGTCAACAGAAACACGGTATGTAATTTTTGAACGAAGCCTTGGCTGTAACTTGTACAGTATAGTGAAATAACATGATACCAACGTACATAAGCCCAAAAGGACACGGTTAGAATGTGTACACACGAAGGATGGTGTGTTGGTAGTACGTAAGGATGAGTTGGAAGATGCTTTCAACGCTTGCTAGGCTGTTGAATCTTCCCTATGCTTGCTTCTGTTGCACGTACGTACGCAAAAGCTTCAACAACAGATTTCTTCAAGCTTCACCCTTCTTTACCAAGACTAACAACAACACTAACTCAGCATGCTTTAGGAAATATCGCACGCACTCGAAACCAATGAATCACGGCTTTATGCCACCCAGCATGCATTGTAATGTAAATCACCAGCCTACATGTTTTGACTACGTTTGCATGTCTGGTTGGGGAAGGCGCCACCGTAACCTTCGCTTCAACTTCAGCTTCGTACACACCATGACCCCCTCTCAGCTTCATCTCAGGGGCTGAAGCGATCCGGTGGAACCCCTTTCGTCGACCGCTGGCTCACCCGTCTCGGAGGCGGTTGAGGTGGAGCCGGTCGTGCTGGTGGCGTCGGAGCTGCTGCTAGCTCAGTGACCTCAAGCTCAGGCGCCGGCTTCCGGGTGTAACGCTTGAGGCGTCGGGCATTCCAGACTTGCCCGTCGGAGAGGAGAAAGGTGTAGTAAGACAGAACCTTCTCCACTGTGCGTGGTTCACTGTAGGGGGAACGCCCTTTCAGCACGTGAGGCAGACGTACCATGACTTGAGCGCCTTGCGGAAACAATCCCCAAACCTTCTTCTGTCGCTTGGCCTCTGCCTCTGCTTCTTGACAGCGAGGCGGCATCACCGGTGCAGCTGCTACAGCTTCCGGCGTTCGGCGAGTGGGCGGAGACTTGTTCGGCTGACAATCCAGGCGCAACGGATGACCCAGAAACAGCTCAGCGGGACTCTTTCCCCCCTCCTGCAGAGGAATCGCTCTGTAGGCTTGGAACAAGTTGCGCAAACCCACTGACCAAGCGGTGCTGGCAGACGTGAAAGCCTGTACTCCGTGCTTCAGGTAACGGTTGAAAGATTCCACGATGCCATTTTCCTGTGGGTTGTATACAGCAGACCTGTAGTGATGAATGTCTTTCTGCTTCAGAAAGCTGCTGAACTCTGCTGACACAAACTGTGGGCCGTTGTCCGTCACCAATCCCTCTGGATTTCCATGCTCAGCGAAGATGTGATCCAGCCAGGCGATGATGGTGGCGGAAGTGATGCTCTTCGTCTCCAGGTAAAGCGGGTACCGTGCGAAACAGTCGATAAGCACCACTACGTACTTTCCGTTGTAGAAAGGGCCGGCAATGTCGAGTGCGTACTGTGCTGCAGGTTTTGCTGGTGTCGGAATGCGTGCTTCAGGCATCCGGAGTCGTGGCTGCGACTTGGCGCTGCATTGGCAAGCGTGGCAGCGTCCCACCAATCGTTCAGCTGCTGAACTGTAACCTGGCCACCAGTACGTATTGCGCAGGAGGCGTTTGAAGCGGACTACGCCCGGATGTCCGCCATGGGCCTCCTTCAACACTGCAGATCGCATGCTAGCAGGAGGAACCAGCTGCTCGTCCTTGGCCAAACAGCCGTCCAGTACCTGTAAAGAGTGGCGCACTTGGAAGAAAGGCAGCAGCTCTGCAGATAGCTGCTTCTTCTCTGGCCAACCCTGCTGCATGTATCTCATGACGGCGGAGAGTGCTGCATCCTCTGCCGTAGCTGCTCTCAAGTCCTGCATGCGGATGCCCTGGACTTGCAGTGAGGAGTCTGGCTTGACTCCCAGCTCCTGTGCTCGCGCGGCAAGGCGAGACAGAAAGTCCGCGACCCGGTTGGACTTACCCGGAATGTACTCCGCAGTGAAGTCGAATTCCGTCATCCGCTCCCACCAGCGCCGAAATTTGGAGCTCTTCCTTTTGTCACTGGAAGACTGAAGAAGCGTCGTGAGCGGCTGGTGGTCCGTGCGGAGCGTGAAGTGGAATCCAAGTAGAAATTTCTCCCAGTGCTCCAGCGCCAGCAACACTGCAAGAGCCTCCCGCTCATTGGTTGCGTAACCGCGCTGCGTTTCATTCAGCGTCTTGCTGAAGAAGGCGATGGGAACTTCCCGCTTCCCATGCAGCTGAGAGAGAAGAGCGCCGACGCCAACATCAGAAGCATCAGTGGTGACGAAGGTGGGCGCCCCGGGTCGATAAACGTGGGCCAAGAGTTTATCCGCCAACATCTCCCGCAACGTTTTGAAGGCCAAATCTTCCTGCTGCGTCCAGCGGAATGTGGCTCCCTTCCTCGTCATGCGGCGGAGAGGTTCAGCGATGGAGGCGACGTCCTCCAAAAACTCCAGGTAGTAATTGATGGTGCCCAGGAAAGACTGCACATCCTTCAAGTCCTTCGGCCTGGGCGTGTTGCGGATGGCTGCCACCCGCTGCGGGTCGGGCATGATCCCCTCAGGCGAAATGAGATGCCCGAGTGCACGAATGCTGCTGGCACTGAACACACACTTGGTCGGCTGCAGACGGAAGTTGTGCTCAGCCAGTCTTCTCAGCACAGCATGCAAGCGTCTGTCGTGTTCAGCTTGCGTACGGCCATGGACTACCACATCATCGATGTACACGAGTACACCTGGCAACCCTGCCAGACTTTTCTGCACCATCCGCTGGAATACTGAGGCGGAGTCAGTCATTCCCATGGGAAGCCGTTTGTAGCGCCTGGGGCCCAACGGCGTGGCGGTGGTGGTGAGATCCCGGCTCTCCTTGGCCAGGACGATGTGATAATAGGCCTTTGCCAGATCCAACTTGCTGAAAACCGTGGCTCCTGTCAGCTGCAAAAACAGATCCTTGATCAAGGGTAGAGGATGACGATCAGGTACAATGTGCTTGTTGAGGGCACGCAGGTTTGACGTAATACGTACCCCACCATCTGGCTTCATTACAGTCACCAGTGGGTGCATCCAGTCTGAGCTCGGCGCTTCCTCCCACACCCCTAACTCATCCAAAAGACGGATTTCCCGCTTCACTGCCTCTAGGCGGGACAAGGGTACAGGATACGGACGTACAGCAACTGGTGTAGCATCCTTGCGCAAGTGAATCACGTGCTCATACCCAGGGTATGTACCGAGTTCAGTGGAGAGCAGTGACGGATACGTGCTGACGTAATCCTTCGGCGCCGTCCCAATCTTCTGAACAGACAGGTCAGCGCAGTGGAGCTTCATTTTCAGCGGAATGAGAAAATTTTTTCCCAGCACAGAGTTCGCTCCGTCAACGACGTAGAAGCTGCCCCGATGATTTCTGTCGCCGAAATGAACGCGGGCAGTAATGGTGCCATGCACGCCCGCCGTTTCAGTGCCGTCGTAATTCAGCAGTGGCGGTGCTGGCTTCAATGGAGAAGAAGCGAAGTGCTGTCGGTAGGTGCCGAGGGAAATGGTGGATGGAGTGGCGCCCGTGTCCGCCTCCATCACAACAGGAATAATCGGGCGACCCGCCTGAATGCCAACCTGGACCTGAATTGGCTGTGAGGCCACCGGGGCATGCAGCTGCTGCATACGTGGGCCTTTTCCACTGGGTTTAAACGCGGCTCCGGCGCTATGACCAGCGGCTTTCGGTTTGGCGGTCGCTTTCCCACTCCGGCATACCTTTGCGTAATGTCCAGTTTTACCGCAGTTCCGGCAGGTGGCGTTGCGAGCGGGACACTTGCCGTAGTCGTTGCAGCGGCCTCCACACCATGAACATCCACCGGAAGCGGCGGCGGAAGGCGCGGCCTGCCTTCCTGCCGCGGCGCCCCGTCCGCCCGTCTGCTTTCGTAGTGCTCTCACACTAGACTGGGCAGAGCCGCCGGTGGCAGTGTGAGCCTGCTGACCGAGGGCAGAAGATTCTTTCTTTGCGGTTTCGTGCGCTCGCAAAGTGGCGAGAGTTTTTTCGAGTGTCAAATCTTTTTCTGCCAACAACAACTGCTGCACAAAATGATCGCGACAACCGATGACAAGCTGATACATGAGGTGGCGGTTAGCGTCCGTGAATGCGCATTCCGCAGCCAGAGTACACAAAGCCGAATGATATTCGTCAATGCTCTCTTCGGGCTCCTGAAGTCTGCGTTGAAAGTCGTACCACGCTTTGCCAATGGTTCGTCGAGGTTTGAATCGGTCCTTTGCTGCTGCTTGCAAAGCTTCGTAGTCGCTCTTTGCAATCAGATCCTTGACAGCGGCGTCCATACGCAGTAGACGCGCTCCTTCTGCTCCCAAGTAAGTAAGGAATAAATCGACCAGAAATTCGGCTTTCATAGAGGTGACACCAGCGGCACGTGAGGTGGTGTTTACGTACAGTAGGTAGGACTGAAACCAAGCGTCGAAATCTGGCGGGAGGTCAGTAGGTGCATCAAGGTACGTTTTCGGCGGTGGAATATGAATTTTCATTTTCGTATCCGCCGCGGCAGCAGCGACGTTTGGACCAGCCGGAGGTTCAGCCATTGTTCGAAACAGTACAAGATTCCGGTAGAAAAATGTACAATAGAGGCGTCGTCAATTCTGGTGTGTTGGTAGTACGTAAGGATGAGTTGGAAGATGCTTTCAACGCTTGCTAGGCTGTTGAATCTTCCCTATGCTTGCTTCTGTTGCACGTACGTACGCAAAAGCTTCAACAACAGATTTCTTCAAGCTTCACCCTTCTTTACCAAGACTAACAACAACACTAACTCAGCATGCTTTAGGAAATATCGCACGCACTCGAAACCAATGAATCACGGCTTTATGCCACCCAGCATGCATTGTAATGTAAATCACCAGCCTACATGTTTTGACTACGTTTGCATGTCTGGTTGGGGAAGGCGCCACCGTAACCTTCGCTTCAACTTCAGCTTCGTACACACCAAAGGAAGCGCTCAATTTTTGAATGTTTTTCGAGGGACGCTGCAAATGACGCTGCTGAGTTTGAAGTTATGGTGCGCCTATCGAGCTGGTTCCAGGTATTGACAATACGAAAGCTGTAAAAGTATTTTCTAACATCGAGGTTCGCGTCCTTAATGGTTAGTTTGCTATGAGTACCTGCCCTAGTCTTGTTTGCATTTACAGACAAAAAATTCTCACTATTTACAGCTATTTGACCGCGCAATAATTTGAAGCAGAAGTTTAGGTCATGAGCCATACGCCGATACTCTAAGCTGTGGAGTCCAAAGAATTTACACTGCATTCGATATGAGTAAGACACAAATGGGTATGGATTAGAGATGCGACGATAGTGAATTTTTGCAGAATTCGATACCGATACCGATATCGATAGTTTTTCACCAAGCCAATTCGATACCGATACCGATACCGATAGTTCTAAGTTTTTCCAAATCGATACCGATACCGATACCGATAGTGTGGGCAAAAAATTATCGATTTTCGATAGCGATACCGATAGTTTTGTAACACTGTGTTTTGAAAAGCAATGGGCATTTATTTACTAGGTAGGAGCAGGAATACACTTTTGGGTATGACTGTACTGACATAATAAATAAATAATTGAAGAGCAATGTCCATTTTAGTAAATAAATACCTAGTAAATGGTAGGCAGGCACTTTCGGGTAGACATGTTATGAATGAAATGTAGCATAGGGTACTATGGGGTAAGCCTGGCCATGTGGCAGACCCGACCACCTAATCTTCTTTGAACTTGCTGTTTCAGCAAATGAATAGACAAATAGCTCATTTGAAATACGATAGTTGAGGGAATCGATTGATATTTTTCCATGGCCAGGTTTACCCCATAGTACCCTACAACAGGTTTACCCCATAGTACCCTACAACATGACACCTACTATGTATCTAGCACTATGTAGTTGCCTTTGCATACTTCTGTAAGTCATGGATATGACTGCAGTTTACTGCAAGAACTAATTTATGCCACTACACCACAAACTTAGTGCCGAAATCGACGTGCCCTTGCTTCACGCATGGCCAAATGTATGTAGAAAAAATTACTATCGAAAATCGATATTTTTTACATGATTATTCGATACCGATACCGATATCGATAGTAGGAGCAAGAAGAAAATTCGATACGATACCGATACCGATAGTACAAGGAAAGCAATTTTCGATACCGATATCGATACCGATAGTTCAAAAAATGCTCGATACTATCGATTTTCGATACCGATACCGATATATCGTCGCATCTCTAGTATGGATGCTGGTAATTCATTAGTATTCGGCACCTAGCACACAGACGTTGCACAAAGCGTATCTGTACTCGTTCTAGTCTGCGAATATCTTTCTTCGTGTGAGGGCTCCACACCTGCGAAAAAGACTCGAGTATGGGCCGCACAAAAATACAGTATGCCCTTACAAGCAGGAAGCAGTCAGTCGAAGAAAAAACGCGAAACAGTTTGCCTACCGCTGTCAAACCGAGGTTGCTAATACGAGCGCAATGCTCCGAAAAGGACAAGTTGCTCGACATTAATACGCCTAGGTCACGAGTGGAGGTTTCGCGTTGGGGATGATTCACAAATTACGTCAGGTGGTAGGGGTGGGGGGGACCCCCCCCCCCCCCTCGCCAAGGCCCAGCCTCTGACGTCAGTCTGACGGTGGGGGGGGGTCGGCGCTCAGATCAATATTCTGACGCTGATGGTGGGGGGGGGGGGGGGGGGGGGGGGGTGTTGCGCCGCAATACATGCACACACATTACAGTATGTACTTA
Source organism: Epsilonema sp. ZAB3_2 (assembly GCA_030247985.1). Classification (NCBI taxonomy): domain Eukaryota; kingdom Metazoa; phylum Nematoda; class Chromadorea; order Desmodorida; family Epsilonematidae; genus Epsilonema; species Epsilonema sp. ZAB3_2. The sequence continues at coordinate 10,814 of JASAMW010003768.1, forward strand.
ATACGTGTACACATATGGTACATACATACATAACATACTGTATATCAACATGCACATATGATATGGGACATACATGCACAACACATTGTATATTCATTATTCACACATACATACGCAAGTATGTACTATTACTACTGGTATGTCCGTCTGTCCGGTGGGGGGGGGGGGGGGGGGTCAGGCCAGTATGGTCACCTCTGACGCTGACGGTGGTGGGGGGGGTACGGCCTTTGGGCCAATTCTGACGCTATTCTGATGGTCGGGGGGGAGGGGGGGGGTACCCATCCATTTCGGCTAAAAACCACCTGACGTCATTTGTGAATCATCCCTTGTATCTTAGCAGTTTGCATAAAATAGTCACGCCTTGGGTTTTTCTTGCCCATACCAAGCACAACACACTTGCTTGATGCAATGCTCATCTGCCACGTATCAATCCAGCCTGAGATACTGTCAAGGGCCTCAGATAAAGGACTGGCAACTGTGGGATCTCGCGATACAACAGCATACAGTTTGACATCATCTGCGAAAAGTTTGGTGGTTACGGTATGCGGAACAGCTTCAACAATGTCATTGACATAAAGCAAAAACAAAAGCGGCCCTAATACACTTCCTTGGATTACACCACTTGTAACATTATTGTAGCATGATACACAGTTTCTGATAGAAACACGTTGCGTCCTATTGTGCAAAAAAGCTGATATCCAGTTCAATAATTGTCCCTCAATACCATACGCTTCTAGTTTTCGCATTAATTTAGCATGGCTCACGCTATCAAACGCTTTCTTGAAGTCTAAATAAATCGCGTCTAGACACTTCTTATTGTCAATATTAGCTGTCCAAAAATCAAGACTCTCTAACAGCTGTGTAGTAACTGACTTGCGCGACAAAAATCCATGTTGATGCTTGGTGATGAGACTATGGCGAAGCAAGTACGTAGTGATCTCAGACTTAATAATTCTCTCCAGCACTTTACATAGCACACAAGTTAGACTAATAGGTCGATAATTTAGGGCGTCAGCTACATCGCCTTTTTTGTACAACGGAATAACATCTGCAGTTAACCAAATATTTGGGAGCACTCCTTCTTGCAAGCTTTTGGAAAAAACTACACTAAGCGGGTGACAGATACAACATTCAATATCATGCGGTCCTACGGTACCATCAGAGTTTGTGCACGCGAATTTTACAATTGAGTGAAGAAAAAAAGCAGGGAAGCCATCGGGACTCTTCGAGCATTTATTTGGCAAGTTTTTAATAGCAGCACATACGACATGTGGGCTTAGATCTACGCTATCTATTTTAACACGATCAGGCGCGCGCCTTGGGAAAGCAGGGATAGTACCATCATCAATAGTGAAAACACCACAAAAGCCAGCATTCAGCAATTCACATTTCTCAGTATCCTCAGTGGCGAGCGTACCATCTGAACGTCTAATGGCGGCTACAGGGTTACTGTATTTCATTTTTGACTGTGCAAACTTAAAAAATTTATTACGATTTCCCTCGCTAATAAAACGCGCCTCCTTATGCTTAACGAAATCTTGCACTTGTCGCAAAAACTGACGTTCGGCTAATTTCCATGCCTCTTTTGCCTCAGGCGAAGAATGCCTACGTTTCTGCAAAACCATTTTTCGCGCGCGCAAAGCCCTTAGCCGTTTAGGAAGACTAAACCTATTTTTCTTACATGAACGTAGAGGTACAAATACGCGGACAGCCTCTTGCAGAATCGCGGAAAATACATCACTATACTCCTGCACTGTTACACATGAGCTGAACAACATATTCCAATCTAATAAACTCAAGTAGTCGGCAATTCCTGCATAATTTGCATGTCTAAAGTCCCTGGTATATGTACGTGGCACGGCTACGACATCCTGGTAATCGACAAAGAAGTCAACGCGACAATGGTCACTGGTACCAAACAAGCCCTGTACTGAAACAGCAGTGACGCACCAGTCATCGTTACACAGAACAAGATCCAAAATATTTCGTTCCCTCGTGGGTTCCCGCACAAATTGTTTGAAATCATGCTCAGACAAACAACACAGAAAAAGCTCAACGATTTTGCTATTTTGCTTTCCAGTGTACGTATGGTTGTCCCAGTTGACATGCGGAATATTGAAATCACCTACTAATACAACGGGGTGCGACACATCGCATAAGCCCTCAATGATTTTGCATAACGATTTGGCTTCTTCCTCATTACTACCAGTGCGGTAAACACAAACAAATCGCCTGCTACAGTACGTTGAGCAAACGTCAACTGCAATGACTTCTAACTCAAAAGGCGTGCGTGCTAGCGTCACGTTGGAGACAGAAAGTCGGTTGTGTACCAAAATAACCACGCCTCCTCCTTCGCTTTTGTTAGTACGCTGCCTATCTTTACGAAACACAGAATAGGGATACACAGTGCTAGATTTAGGGTCGCTGACTAGCATGGCATTGGTCAAGGTATCATTTCCCCATGTCTCAGTAATCGCAATAATGTCGTACTCTTCGTTACATAGCAACAGGGACAGTTCACAGAGCTTTGCCTTGCTTTTTAGACTTCTTGCATTGAATTGGCAACAAGACAAATTACCTTTACGCTGGTGTGTTCTTACACTTGAAAATCCTGCTTCTTGGTGGCTTGTTGAATCGGTGTTTCAGGCGGAGGTGGAGTGAGGTTGTCGGTGTCGGCGTTGGCGTCCGTGAAAGTCTCGGTAGAAGTGTTTCCTGAGTGATCCAGCCGTGCAGAAGGAGTGGACAGAAGCGGCTTCCTCTCTGGGCCCTGAGCCTGGTTTTGAACAGATGCCTTTCTTGGCTTAGGCGGCGAGGGAGGCGGGAGATTTTCTTCAGGGATTGGATGCGGATCGCGTTGCCATTTGTCGTTGCAGCTGCTTCTGGAAAATCGGAAGATACCGCCCTCTCGCAGGCCGTATTTTACTGTGGCCATGTCGATTCTCTCCTTCCAAGAATCGCCGAGCTCCGTTTTCAGTATGGCTCGTACTTGGCTTCTGCGCTTAGCCAGTGTCACTCGCTCGCTTGCAGGCATTGAGGCGCGGATGTATATTTTGGAATGCTCTGGGTAGTGACGTAGCTGATGTTTGCAGTCCAAAATCTCCAGTTGGTCACTACAGCTGCGGAGGAAGACTTTGAGTTTGGGCGGGTATTTGTTTCCGTCGCTCAGCTCCGACATCCGTTTCACGGACTCCGGCTGGATATGGCTGAGGCCAAGGCAGGCGAGTATACGATTCACGGCAAAGGCGTCTTCGTGTCTCATGAATACCCCCTTCTCATTTTTCGATGGTTGCCGAACGCCCTCGATCACGATTGATTTGTTGTGCGCCTCCTCCTCCTTTCGCCTCTCTTCCAGTTGAACCTGTTTCGTTGGCGGAGGAGGCGGAGGGCGCTGCTGCTTCTTCCTCAGTTTTTCCAGCTTCTTGTTGACGACAGTGCTCCAGGACAGGCTGCCTTCGTCACCTTCGTCGTCAATCGGCTCGGCCGCCTCCGTCGTGCTGATGCCAGCGCTGGCAGCCGAAGTAGAGGAGGCAGCCTGCTGCAGCTGCGTGGAGAGAAGTTCCAGCTTTTCGTTCAGGCTTTTCTGCAGTTCGGTCATAGCCTGCTCGATCGTTGCGATGCGTCTGTCAGAATCACCAGGAGAGCACTGGGTGCAGAGGATGTGCAGCCAGGTGGAACCCTTCAAGTCACTGATAAGATTTCCTTGGTTGCTTTTGTAGGCCGCAGGAAATAAGCATTGCATACAGATCCCGCTGAGGCAGCCGGATCTGGAGCAGCTAACTCCATTCGATGCAGCCAGCTTCTTTTTGCAGACGCTGCAGGCGTTTGGGAGAGTCATGGCGGCGATGGGGATGCCGCCAGCAGAAGCACAGCTTAGCTAATAGAAGGCGCTAACGATGATAGCTGGGACGGGTTTGAGCAAAGTTTTTCTCAGTACAGCAGACAATTTGAATGTTGGGGTATGCTTCATCATGTACGTACGTGTTGAACGTATAACACAGGGAAGACAAGGGAAGACAGAGAAGGCAAGAAGAGAAAAACACGACCGGTTTTCCGGTTAGTCTGGTACTATTGTATCTTCGTGTTGCAACATTTCACGTACAGTATGTCCCTCTGGTGAATAATCATGTTTCACGTACAGTACCGTATTTACCTGTGCATGGGGCTATGCAAAAATTGAGAGGTCCTACATGGGGCTATGCATAGGGGGGCTATGCATAGGGGGGGGGGGATATGCAGAGGACATTTTTTATGTTTTTGAGAGGTGCGCAGAGGCATATTTTTTAGGCCAAAAGCACGTGATTTAGGGCATAATTGAGGTCAAACCAGGGTTATTCTAGTACAATACACGCCCAAGCAGGCTTATAGGCATCTGGTGTGGGAGTGCCTATGTGTGTCTATGACCAGCTTATGTAGGTAGGTTCAGGTACCCTACAGTACATATGGGGCTATGCATAGGGGGGGGGGGGGGCTATGCATAGGGCATTTTTTATGCATAGCTGTGCTTCTGCTGGCGGCATCCCCATCACGCCGCCATGACTCTCCCAAACGCCTGCAGCGTCTGCAAAAAGAAGCTGGCTGCATCGAATGGAGTTAGCTGCTCCAGATCCGGCTGCCTCAGCGGGATCTGTATGCAATGCTTATTTCCTGCGGCCTACAAAAGCAACCAAGGAAATCTTATCAGTGACTTGAAGGGTTCCACCTGGCTGCACATCCTCTGCACCCAGTGCTCTCCTGGTGATTCTGACGGACTTCTATCGTCTGTTGAGACTCTCCAGTGACCAGCAAAGAACTCTGGCCACCTTGTTTGCTTGCTGCTGGGCATTCAATGGTGAGATGTACCAGTCAGTGGCATCAACTTGTACGACTTCCCCGAGGGAAACCTCAAGGACTCCAGACCTAGGTTGCCACAGAACACGCTGTGGTATCGGCTTTCTACCTTCAAGGACTGATCAACCTGCCGTGTAGACTGCTCGACTGGGGTTGGTCTCTGATAGCCAGGGCCGGGAAATCTTACATGTATAACCCCCCATCAGACCTCTCGATTTTTGTATACCCAAAAATACGGTACACGAGATTAGCATTACATCAATCATAAAAGCGTATTATTCTTTCTGCCATCATTTCCCTGCCGTTCGTAAAACGCAACTCTTGCATTGCCACGGTGATAAAGAAGCTGCAGACCGTCAGGAACAGCTTCATCCATCTGTGCAAGCAAAGGCTGCAAACCCATTTTCTCTCGAAGAGTAGAAAAGACCGCCTTTCTTGTATTTGCAGTGGTTGAACTTGTGCGATTGAAGAAAATTATCACACGTCGCAAATCATTATGATCTTCGTATGCTTCCAAGAAACTTTGCGCCATCGCACTGAAGAAAGAAAGCCACTCTTCTGGTTCTGCGGGATAGTCCAGATTGGCACATACACGTTGGACATTGGGAAAAAGCACCCAAACTTTCAGATGGTTGGCGACTGAACCCACGCTAGCAGAGTCTTGTGGAAAACCTTCAGGTGTGTCTCGAAAATGATAAGCGGGAATGAAGGAGAGTCAGCTGGGTATTGGCAGAGGGACGTTGACTGACACAGTACCAGAAAGGAAGTTCGAGATGCGCTGGGAGTTGATGATAAGGTCAAGAGAAGGCACATCTGTTCCTGAGGCAGATGCTTCGTTTTTCTCCTGCTGTAATTGTGCCAAAGCAGACCAGAGACCAGTGAATTCCATCTGCGTCCAGCTCCTTTCGAGAACTACCAGTTGTTTCAGCTGAAGCTTCCCAGCTATAGTCTGGCCACTTAGAGCTCGCTGCGGACCTCGCGTAAAATAGGAAGAGAGATGCGGATTTCTGTCCAGGCTAAACGCACTCCTAATTCTGCAAGAATACAAGCAAACTACGCAAGACGACTGGAGCTCCACAGCCAACTCATTGTGGCCGAGACTATAAAAAACCGTCCGGAGTTAGAGGGTGAGACTGGGCAGGTTCACCAAAAGGGTTTTCCCAAACCCTAAAAATGGGCCGGACCCGCTGGCCGGCCGAAGGATTAGCGTATTCCCAATGAACCAAAAAGGGCCGGCGGTCCGGACTTTTTCGTCCCAGCCCAAGACATCGGACGAAACGGACGAGCTTTTGTTTCCTCCCTCTTGAGGGGTCATAAAGAGGATTAGAGTCAGCGTGGGGGAGAAGGAAGGAGAAGGAGGGAGGGAGGGAGGAGGGAGAAGATCGGATTTGGCGAGGGCTTCGGCCAAGTTTTGTTCCTAATGTTTGGTCCGGCCCACTTATGTTTTGGTCCCGCCGGCCGGCCGCGAAAAAATCATTGGGGAAACCCTTCAAGTGAAGCTGCTCGCACTTTCTCAAGGTGGAATCGGAATGCATAAAAACGTGAGTAAGCGAAGCGTCCATTTTCACCAAGTTGACAAGCACAATGCCATCTTCGCACACATCCAGAAACCGCTCAGAGGATGGTGCAAGCTCAAAAGAGAAGAAGTCGTCATCGTGTTCATACAAGTTCACATATCTGATGGTCCTCGGTTCTTTTCCCCCTTCACCTGGAGCCAAGCGAACTGCTTGAATCCTCTGCTGACTTTCTCCAGTCTGCTGGCATCCTTGGCTCCAGCCAGTGGCACATAAGAAATGATGTTCTTGAGCAGCTCGACTGGAAGTTGACCGATGTTGACAGATAACCTTCTTCTCTTCCTGGGCACATTGGAGGCCTGGGCAGCCATCTTCATTCAGTATAAAGCTGAAAGCACAGATCTAGGGCATGTTCCATCCAACCTTCCGGCAAATAACTATTACCAACAAGATAGAAACTAAACAATACACTTCATGGGCACTCGTACGCTATTAGCCAAGCATTGCAAAAGCACCACACCCAACAAGTACGTAGAACAATATTATTCTCATCCGTTTGCACTGCACCATGCACACGTACGTACACACACACACACACACACAACATATCGTATTGGATACGTCTCCCATGATCACGGCATCCAAGAAAACTGCGAACATAACGCCAATACTGCAAACCCTCGTTTATAGCCCCCGGGGGCTATCAAAACGTTAGTCGCCGATTTGGGGGGGGGGGGGCTATATACGAGGGGGCTATACACGAGGGGGGGGGCAATATACGAGGGCATTTTACATTTACACCCAAAGTAGGGTTTTTTGACCTCCTGAACTCATTTCTGGCGGTTATTTTGCATGTTTCCAAGCTCCTCTAGTCAAAAAAGCAGCTTTTATTTAGCTCAAAAAACTGTGAAATTTTGTGTTGTCAAAAATTTTCGTCGAAGAGACATCACAAGTAAAATGTTCAGAACTGTTCCAAATGATGTGCAAATGATCTCCTATGCATTAAAACACCCCAAAAACGCTGTTATTAGCTGAAAAACACACGTTTTCCGCTGCTTTTCGCGTTTCGCTATAGGGGCTATTTTATACGAGGGCAAATGATGTTTAAGTCGCCGATTAGGGGGGCTATATACGAGGGGGGCTATATTCGAGGGGGCTACAAACGAGGGTTTACAGTACTGGGCAAACTACAGAAGATAATAGTGAACAAAGATGGGCTTTCAACGACCGATCAGTAGAAGGTTGGGAAGAATGCGTCAAAAATTCATGCAGCAATCGCAAGTCATTACATTGAACGCAGACCAAGAAACAAAGCGCTGCAATCATGGGCAGAAGCGCGCCTAATCAGGATGGAATTCCACAATGGCGTTTCCACTGGCATAGTCGAGAAGGAAAATTTGCCGAATGTGCCAGGGAATCGAACCCTGGACCTCTCGAGTTCCAGCCGAGCGCCTTAACCATTTGACTACACACTCGGATGACCTCAGTCACACAATTTCCCCTTTTGATCATGACAGCTAGCCGGTTTTCCTAGGAGAGGGCGCCTATTTGGCACCTCTCAATCAACCAGGGCCGACTAGAGTGACACAGTCGAGAAGGAAAATTTGCCGAATGTGCCAGGGAATCGAACCCTGGACCTCTCGAGTTCCAGCCGAGCGCCTTAACCATTTGACTACACACTCGGATGACCTCAGTCACACAATTTCCCCTTTTGATCATGCACATGGTTTGTTTCTTTGAATTGTACCCTGTACTCATTATCAGTGCGATCCTCCACCCTCTTATCTATCCTCCACCTACCACCTTTACTTCCTCTTTCTCCTGCATCCATGCTTGTTGATTGCGAGAGCAGATTGGTTAGACCATCTGGAAGTTACTGCGTCCCTGTGTCCCTACTGTGTCTCTCTGCCGTCTGCCCCCATATGGTACACACCAAGTGCTACATGCTGGAATAGTTGAACATGAACAGTCGCTACAGGGAATTTTGTTTTACAAAAATGTAATCAAAGAAAGCACGTTGTGCTCTTTCAAAATAGGCTTTGAACAGTCGAGAAGGAAAATGCCGAATTTGCCGAATGAACAGGACTGAAGTTTTAGGTTTAGGCTTGGGCCTACTCCTCTAAATCCAATACCTAAGCCTCAGCCTAACCCTAAGTCCTGTCATATTTTGAAAAGCCCAACTTGCTTTCTTTGATAACATTTTGTAAAAATAGTGCCCCATAGCGACTGTTCAAGCTCTGTCTACGTAATATGTAAATGCTCCCTAAGTGTACGTATAGGTAGGTAGGTACACACGACACATTACTACCAACCTGTACTCCGACACCGTCTTTGGGTAGACGTTCCAGTATGAAAGGCAGCCATTCGCGCTCGTTCTGCACCACCAGATCTGAGTACTTGCAGCCGACGAGATTCTTCAGATTGGTCGCGATGGACTGTCGCGCTGCCACTCCCTCCACCCGCGCTCGAGGGCCCAGCTCCACGCAGGACCTGCACACGGAGAGCAAAACTGGGCATTCATATTTAACCCCCTTCGTAATCCCAGACGTCCGCCTGTCCGTAGCCACCCGGCTAACCCCGTCCGTAGATGGGGCAAACCCTGTCCGTCCGTAGACGGGGCAAACCCTGTCCGTCCGTAGACGGGGTGGAAAAACAAACCCCGTCTATGGACGGGGTTTGCTGGGTGGCTACGGACAGGCGGATGCCTGGGATTACGAAGGGGGTTAAGAAGGTGGCATCGATCGGTGTGCAGTAGTTACAGATGTACTGTATATGCAGGCTAGCATGGGGTAAAGTGGGGGTAAGGTCGGCTACCAAGCTTCCTAACCTGGCTGGGCAAAACTGGAATGGATTGTGTGTGCTCTATCGCTACTACGCAAGTGGCGAATACTGGGTTCTTTCTTTCATGGTTCTGATGACCGACTTTTCCCATGCACAGGCTATACAGTCTGTCCAGAGAGAGTTCGCTATGGGACTCATGTCGTCCAGTGTAGTTTACTAGTAGTTTGCATGTACTTCTGCTAAATAAATAGTCTGGACTAGAGATGTAACAGGGCGACATTTTTGAAAATACCGGAGCCGGAGCCGGATCCAACCTCAGAAAATACTGTAGCAAACTACTGTAGGAAAAATGCGCATCAATATTGATCAGTTGATTGCTGCCATACTACAAAACGAAGTAAAAGTATGAGACAAATTGACTCAAATGTAGTTGCCTGAGAGCTGCAAAACAGTCTCATTCAAAAGTTTTGTTATAATTTTTGATCAATTTCGATGGAAAACCTCATTTTTTCAAGGGGACAGTCAGCAAAAAAAGTGAAAAAGATAGACCGTGGATCCGGTATCGGATCCACCTTCATTGTGCCGGAGCCGGATCCAAAAATATGCCGGGATTTACCGGAGCCGGAGCTGGAGCCGGGGCCCCTGTTACATCTCTAGTCTGGACACAAAGCATGGGACAGAAATCTGCACTTGTGAATCTATTTACGTAACACAACTTGAATGCCATAGCGAACTCTCGTGGATAGACCTTCAGGCGGCTATATTATACCCAATAAAGAACAGACTTACGGAATGGCGACGAAGTCCTTCATCACCACTTCACTTTCGCCCTGTCGCGCCACAGACGCTGCACACTTCTGATCGCCAAAGTCAAATCCAACCACCGACCCTTTCCCCTATAACACCGACATACAGTTGAGCAATGCATATGCAGCACAGAACGCTGTGCCGTCCAACTGCTCACAATGAAATCTGGGCATGGAGGAGTTCCGACGATATCCAGCTGCTGCTTCTTCTTGCCAACCGCTTTCTTGCTAGTGCACCGCTCGCTGTTGCGCCAGTTCCGCAAGTAGTGCAGGATCGAGAAGGTGGCACGAAATCTCTCGTCCTCACTCAGTCCATCCGCCTTGCAGTAAACAACCAATGCTTCCCCTACAATATCTCGAATCAGCGAATTTTGTAGCTGCAGCTGGGCGTTGGCACTGGACTTTTTGGGCAGGGGGTAGTCCAGCTTTGTCCGTTCTTCCATTGTTGTAAGCTCCTTCTGCAGTCGTATGTTCATCAGCTTCCCTAACCTAAGTCATACTTGGCCCAAGTCACCCTAACTTCCTCCCTAACGTTAGGAAGACTTTTCCGCCCTAACTTTTTCTTATGTTCATCTCTGAAAATTAGTCTCGCTAAGGTTAGGGTAACAGTTAGGGTAACTTTACCGTATTTTGTACAGGAGCAGTAAGTGTGACTTGCGATTTATTGAAGTCACACTAACTTTGGAAGAATTAGGGAGACTTTTATATGGAAACGAGCGGGCGTCCTTCCATGCTAAAGGATGCAGTTAGGCTGGCCCATACCTCCCTTGCTAAAGTCCCACTAACCTTAGTCTAACTTTTTTGATGAACATTAGAAATGCAAGTGGCGCTCACTAGTCTTCCTAACGTTAGTGTGACAGTCTCCCTAACTTGTTGATGAACATACGGCTGCAGAAACGTCCGTACGAAGTACTTGACCTTTTGCAAGGAAGCCCTTCTGCTCACAATAAAATTTGGTCGTCGAGGAATTCTTGCGGTGTCCGGCTGCTGTTTCTTCTTGCCCAATGCTTTCTTGTTATATAGTCGATTTCTCCACATAGCACGAATGCCTCAAGTGATGCAGGATGGCGATGTAGACACGAAATTGCTCATCCTCGCCCAATTTCTCAGGGGTGCAGTACTCCACCATCCCATCCCATACAATATCCTTAACCAAAGCATTTTGCAGCTGCAGCAGTGCGGTGGCAGTTTTTCTGCGAACGGTTTTTTTCGGCAAGCGGAAGTCCAGCTCCACACGCTCCTCCGCTGTCGTCAAGCCCGCCAGATACTTCCAGACAAAGTACTTGGCTTTCTGCAAGGAAGACCCTCTCGAACGAGCCGCCTTCCTTGCGCTTTCTCTCACAGCTGCTCTCAACTTCGCATCCGACGCCTTGCCTTTCAGACTCCCGCTCGGCCGTCAACCATGCATTTGGAGGTGGTGAAATGCAGTCGCTTCCTTTGATCCGAAAAAAACTAACGAATGACAACAGACATCCGAAATACTTGGCCTTTTGCAAGGAAGCTGTTCTCGAACGCGCCGCCTTCCTTGCACTCTTCCTCGCAGCAGCAGTTAGTTTCACGTCAAAGGACAGTGATGGAATCGCTAAGCTCTCCGGCCCCTCGCCTTCCGGACTCCTGCTCGCCCGACTGTCCGGGGACGAGCTCCCGTTACTGCCCAGCATTCGACGCCCCCGTCCGTGCATGTGGATGTGAAGACTGCTCCGGAACAGGTCAGATATGCAGTCGCTTCCTTTGATCCGCAAAAATTCAAGAATGACAGACACCAGGAGAAAATGGACAACAGACCGTCTCTGGGAAGACAGAAAGAATGAATGACACTAAGAGGAAACCAGAAGACTAAAGCAGCGAATCAAATTTCAGCGTCGCCTCGATCCAGCCAATCAAAATCCGACAGCCAAAGCCCTGCTTGCCATACAGCCAGAAACATATTATTAGGAAAGGGGGATGACTAGTGTAAATGTCAGTGTATAATAGTCAACACTCGATGTTGAAGCGGAGTGTATTAGAGTTGGCCGACATCAGCTCCTTCAACTTGCCGCATTCTTCCAGTAGACGCTGCCACGGTTTTTAGGCGCAGACGCCGCGTCCACCTGGTACCTTCTCATGAATTTCTCGCGAAAATACTGCCGCAGCAGAATGTCGAAATCGCGACCGCCCAGCTCCATGTCCCACGTCGTACCCAACACCTACAGTACAACAGAACAGTGTGCGTACCATGGGGTAAACCCGGCCACCTACGTACGTTTGTTAGTTCAGGACTGCATACTGTAAACGGGGAAATTTTCGGATGGGGGAAATTTTCGGACAATTCGGACAAGAAATTCTGTCCGAAAATATTACCGTCCGAATTATTTGTATGTATTTCCTGCTAACTGCCCACCTTTATCATTGTGTATTGGGTGATGGCGCGTTCACCAGACGTCCGTAACGTCCGTAACGGACGTCCGTCCATCCGTCAACTCATATGGGTTGACGAACGGACGGACGGACGAACACTTATGGCGCGTTCACCAGAGTAGACGTCCGTACGTCCGTCGTCAACTCATAGAATGGGTTGACGAACGGACGGATGTGTTGACGAACTGACGGATGGCAGAACTCTATGAGTTGACGACAGACGTACGGATGTCTGGTGAACGCGCCATTATGGGTTGACGAACGGACGGACGGACGGACGGACGGACGGACGTCTGGTGAACGCGCCATGAGCAAGTGCAGTACACCCATACAGTACTGTGCCTATTTGGCCTGCATTCATAGTATGCTATGCTACCACTAAATACTAGCACAAACTCGCCAATCGCTATACGTATTATGTATGCACAGTCTACAGTACATTCACGTACATACAGTCAGTACGTGTAGTACGTTTGTACATAACATACGTATGTACGTAATACAGAAATGTCGCTGTGCGTGCATACACATTGAGGTCAGACACCTGTCCGAAAATTTCCCCGTCCGAATATGTTGAAAAAGCCTTGTGTCCGAAAAAAGACCGTCCGAAAATATCCCCGTTTACAGTATCTCAGCAACCAATGAACCGATTGAAACAATGAAGTATTGTAGCAATCGATTCCTCGAAATCTCCTCCTCTTTCAAATGAGCTACTGTAAATCCAGAAATTTTCGTAGTCGTTTAATTTTCGTACAATTCGTACAAAAAAGTTTGTCCGAAAATTAATGGATACGAATTTTACAATGATGAACCCCAAAAATTTTACTTCCACCCAGAAACCACACAACACGGCCTTTGTATTCTGTCCAAGACCGTGGTGCCACTTCCCTTGTACGTTCATTCAATCCTCCCTCAGTACATCAAGGTAGACGCGATAGCGGAACCTCGAGAGGCTCACGAACGAAGCTCCGCCGCGTCCCACCTTACTTAGTCACGTGTAAATAGGAGTGACGGAAATAAAAAAACACATTTGCTCATAACTCCCGAGCCAAGAGGCCGATTGAGCTGAACTTTTGTCCGAAGATGCCCCCTATGAGTACGTATCTGCTGGCAAAATTTCAGCTCGATGGGCCTACTGGTTAGGGCGCTACGGGCGAAAAACCTATTTTTGAAAGGTGTGGACAGCTTATGTACTGAAAAACTGTTCCCACCGTAACTTTTCAAAGAGTCGTGGGATCGAGCTCGGTTTTTTTTTAAAAGATGGGAAATGTAAAGATCTTGGGAAAGTGGTCCGAGCACTTTTTGCGTTTAAGGCCTCTGACACCCTTAAAATTGCGATATTGTGGTAAAAATAGTTGCAAAGTTAGCCAGCATACTCCTCCCTGGATTTTTTTCAGATCTGAGTGGTAGGTATACCAAAAGATAGATCTCACTCTATTCTCGATGGGACTTTTTTAGTTTTTTAAAATTAGCTTTGGTTCTCGAGTTATGAGCTGTCAAAGTTGGCTGTTTTTATGTTTCGCTTTAGCAATACTTAAGGACGTGACAGACAGCTGATTTTAGTGCCTGCTGCACTCTAGAGGCCACATATAGCATACCATTCGATTCGTCTTCAAAAGAGCTATCGATTGCTGGCCACTGCGACATGCTCATGCCTGATTCACATAGTAAAATATGCCTTCACATAGGCGAACGTCGCAAAAAAGGTGTTATTCTTTCAAAGTTGGCGACTTGTAGGCATGTGACATACCATTCGATTCGTCTAAGCAAGATCTATCGATTGGAAACAATTTCTACATGCTCGTATCCAATATGCCTGATTCACATAGTTTTTAGTTATTCACATACAAATAAAAGAAAACACAAATTAGCTAAATGTGCAGCCATAGGGCGAGCTTGATACTACTCTGGGAGTAATATTTGGCACAGTGTAGTAAAACTCTACGAGGTTTATCCAGAACCAGGCGGTCAGGTACTAAAATTGGATATGGCTCTCAGAGCATAATAGCAACCAGTTACGCAAAGCTTCTATGTGAATAAGACGCTGATAAATGTAGCGCGAAACAGAGAGCGGTGCGGGCGAGGCGCCGTCCAGCGAAAGGAAAAAAAGGGATTAGGCCACGATGGCCATATTGGATGCAAAATAATAGCCCGCATTTATTTTGAAATTTCTGCCGTGCATACTATGCCATCTTCTAAGAATTATCTGCAGGCTAGTGAGCCTCTCGCTCACTTCCTTCGTGCTCCTTAGGAGCACTTCTCCACTGGTTTGTTATCTGTGAACTACAATATTAGACCTGCGTGGCCTTTTGTTGTAAAAAAATTTTCTACTGATACAGAGGTGGTTAGGTGAAGCTATATTAGGCCATTAAACGTTTGGCCATTGGTTGACGTTGGCGTGGGCGATTTTGATCGTCCGTGTGAGTGACCGTATTCAATATCATTGCGCAATAATTTAGTATCGTTGGGAACTGCAATATCAGACCAGCGTGGCCTTTTGTTGTCGAAACTTCACGACAACGTCAACCATCGGGGAGTTGCATTAAGAAACGTTTTCTGTAAGGATTGAGAGTAGCCTGTAGTGTACGCGGATGGGGGGTATTTTTGGAAATCGAGATAATATGCCTATCGGATTCCCCATCAAAAACTGCATATGTGGATGAATTTTGGAAAAAAAAATTTGTTCAGGCATCATCGAGATATTGATGGGTAAAGGCTGGAAGGTCGCATTTTGCCGTTTTTCAACGTTTTTAGCCATAATTCAGCAACCAGAGTGTGTAGCGGGCTACAATTTGGCATACACATACATCCCATAGGGACCCATGTCTGGACCAAATTTGAGCCCAATCCGCCCTTGTATGGTGAGATATAGCTTCAGAAAGCTCAAATTTACGTTTTTTGAACCTGTTGCAAATTCGGTTATATGAATACCACGGCGCGAATATATGCCCTGCACGGGGTAAAATTTTGACAGGAGATAGAGGAGGCTTAGACCTACAAACTTTAGTACTACAGCAAAAATTCTCTATGTTTACAATTGGGACTACAGAGCCCTTGAAAGTTGAAAAAATCAGCAAAAATGTTCCCGCCTTTTTTATTATCCAAGATAAAAGAGCAATACCACTGAAATTTTTTCCTGGTAAGTAACCTATCTTATGTAGAATTTGATGTAGATTTCAAAAATAAAATCGTTTTCTCCAAAAAATTTAACCCCTAGCATATAATTGTGCAAAAATAGTATATTTTTGAGAATTTTTGGGTAAGGGTTAAATTTTTTTGGGAAACCGATTTTATTTTTGAAATCTACATCAAATTCTACATAAGATCAAGGTAGACGCGATAGCGGAACCTCGAGAGGCTCACGAACGAGGCTCCGCCGCGTCCCACCTTACTTAGTCATGTGTAAATAGGAGTGACGGAAATAAAAACACACATTTGCTCATAACTCCCGAACCAAGAGGCGGATTGAGCTGAAATTTTGCATGAAGATGCCCCCTATGGGTACGTATCTGCTGGCAAAATTTCAGCTCCATCGGCCCACTGGTTAGGGCGCTACTGGCGAAAAACCTATTTTTGAAAGGTGTGGACAGCTTATGTACTGAAAAACTGTTCCCACCGTAACTTTTCAAAGAGTCGTGGGATCGAGCTCGGTTTTTTTTTTAAAAGATGGGAAATGTAAAGATCTTGGGAAAGTGGTCCGAGCACTTTTTGCGTTTAAGGCCTCTGACACCCTTAAAATTGCGATTTTGTGGTAAAAATAGTTGCAAAGTTAGCCAGCATACTCCTCCCTGGATTTTTTTCAGATCTGACTGGTAGGTACACCAAAAGATAGATCTCACTCTACTCTCGATGGGACTTTTTTAGATTTTTAAAATTAGCCTTGGTTCTCGAGTTATGAGCTGTCAAAGTTGGCTGTTTTTATGTTTGGCTTTAGCAATACTTAAGGATGCGACAGACAGGTGAAAAGAATGCTTTCTGCATTGTTGAGGTGACATATAGCATACCATTCGATTCGTCTTCAAAAGAGCTATCGATTGCTGGCCACTGCGACATGCTCATGCCTGATTCACATAGTAAAATATGCCTTCACATAGGCGAACGTCGCAAAAAAGGTGCTATTCTTTCAAAGTTGGCGACTTGTAGGCATGTGACATACCATTCGATTCGTCTAAGCAAGATCTATCGATTGGAAACAATTTCTACATGCTCGTATCCAATATGCCTAATTCACATAGTTTTTAGTTATTCACATACAAATAAAAGAAAACACAAATTAGCTAAATGTAGGCATATGGGATACCATTCGATTCATCTTCAAAAGATCTATCGATTGCTGCCCACTGCGACATGCTCATGCCTGATTCACATAGTAAAAAATGCGTTCACACTTATGAAAGTCGCAAAAAAGGTGTTATTTTCTTCAGTTTGGCGATTTGTAGGCATGTGACATACCATTCGATTCGTCTTTGCAAGACCTATCAGTTGTCGTGGATTCCACGAGATTTAGTTGATTCATACTACATCAAAAGCTCATGATTGTGTTTTGTCTAGAACATAGGAGAGTGATTCAATTTCTGCCTATATTATTGCTATTCGTGTTTATGCTTTACCCCCTTTGGCTCCTAACTATACATCAGAGCTGGTTGCACTTTCACAACGGCTCACACTTTACACTATCCCGTTGCAACTTATTTTCGCAACATGTGGCGCAGTCAGGAAACGACCCTATCGGGTAGTACTTCAACTTCTGCCCCTGGGAGGGGCTCCAAGGAGCAAGGTCGCTGCTAAAACTACCTACCGGGCAATGACCAACAAATTTTCTGATGATGACACAAGCTGTCAAATGATGAGGGACCAGAACCTCAATAACTTTCTTCTACAACTGGTCATGATGCCCAACGTGAATGATTTGCCCAGAAGCAGCCCAAATCCAGGGCTAAATTTTCTCGAAAATCTGAAGACAACATGTGAGCATCTACTGAACATTTTGAACAAATTGCCTCATTCAGTTGCGATGGAAGGCTGCGAAAACTTACTGATTGTTTCTGTGCTGTCCAAGCTGACCAAGCCAATGTTCAATATACTGATGGGAAAGGTCATGAGCCGACCTCCTGATGTGAGAATAGGGCATCTCAAGCATATTCTAATGCAGCATACTGATGTGAAGAGAATGGGCAACCCAGAAGACCTCAGACCAGATCTGAAGGCGACTTCAAATGGGAACAAACGTCGAATCAAGGCATACGAGGACATCTGTCTACATGGCCCCCATGGACAAGAAGACTGGGAACTGCCATCACAAACCAACTCATCTGCCTGCAAATCAGCCTGCAAATCAGTTGATTCAAGTGCACTACAACAAGACCCTGCCAAGACAACTTTTTCCAATTCCTGCCAAGCCAAGACAATGGCTTCAACATCTGCAGTCGTAAAGCAGCCTAGAAAGAAAGGCAAAGGTTTCAGCCGTACTACAGGCACTTCACAGGTTTGCAATCCTTGTGCATTTTGCGATGGTCAACATTTCAATGCTGCCTGTCCAACTTACAAGTCTCGGAAGGAGAGGAAGGAAATTTTGATTGAGAAGAAAAAATGCTTTCGCTGTTTCAAAGATGACCATCTAATCAATGAATGCAGAAAGCCTCCAAGGATCTGCTACAACTGCGGAACAATGGGACATCATCGACTTCTCTGCAAGGAGCCTGACAGGAGAAGTTTGCAGAATCAACAAAGGCCGCTTCAGTTTTGTTCTCAAAACAAGGCCTATCCTATCTTGAAAGCATTTGCTGAACTACTCGGTTTCCCACTGCAAAAAGAAAGACTTGCTTCAAAGAAGAAGAGCTCAGCTACAAAGACATTGCACACTGTTCAGGATCAACAAGCAAGCACTACTACGCCCCGTCATGCAGTTAACAAGGAAAATACAACAACTACTGCCATTTCTTTGGAACCAGCCAACAAATCGCCAACACCTGTCAATTCCATCTATGCCTATTTAGCAGAAGATTACCAATTTCACTTCGCAGACCAGTGACCACTGTCTAACTTTTCAGGCTGGGAATGTCGTGGATTCCACGAGATTTAGTTGATTCATACTACATCAAAAGCTCATGATTGTGTTTTGTCTAGAACATAGGAGAGTGATTCAATTTCTGCCTATATTATTGCTATTCGTGTTTATGCTTTACCCCCTTTTGCTCCTAACTATAATCAGAGCTGGTTGCACTTTCACAACGGCTC